>JAJOZX010002078.1:577500-737500 GCA_023014485.1 Bathynomus jamesi
GTTTGTGTGTTCCATAACATCTCCTCCAACTTGTATGTTTCTTCTATTCCAAGGTCTTCAAAAGATCAGATAAAGTTTTCTCTTTCTTTGGAGAGGATTTTGTATTTCAGTCCTGGCACAAACTGGCAGAATACATGGTTAAGGTAAACCTATAGCTTTATCACCTATAGCTTTATCACCTATATTTTGGTACTTGTTTAAAAAAAAAAAATGAAATCTTAATGGTGTCCATATTTTGTTTGGAAAGTTAAATTTAGATGGTTATCAGAAACTTAACATGATTTCATTGAACAGCAAAAAAGCTCGTGAGACATTTGCTGATCTTCACCGTGTGAAAGGAATTCGGGGAGTTTTCATTGCTTCTCAGTTGTTTGCCAACTACACCAAAATGACTCGTACTTTAGGCCCAGAACACCTCACATCTCTCATTACTTTTGACCAAGGGGTGGAGTGGAGGCCTTTGACCCCCCCTAAGATAGATAATGATGGGAAGATAACCAATTGCCATGTGGTAACAAGTTATTTTTTTAAGTGATAATTTATGTTGAGATATTAAAAAATAATTGGCTTTTGTTTCAAGATTAATTATGGTTTGCATATATACACTGAGTGGCGGAAAAATTGGCACACTTGGAATATCGCGAAAAGCAAAAAAGTGGGCAATCTTCTCTTTATAAAAGTTTTAAAATTCGAAAATATAGTCTGAGGCAAGCAAAACAAGGTCAGCTGCGAACACACTAGCTGTATAACGAATTTTTGACTCTCTTAAGAATTTGACATTCAGTTACTCTTAGACTGCTAGTGCCACTTTTTTCTTCCACTAGTGGGAGTAGACATTTGCGTTTAGTAACAGATAGACTTTTAATTCTTTTGGGTTTCAGAATTGGACATTTACAATGGATTTGAGTGCCGTGAACGTCGCAAGATTCATTGCCCTAATTGAAGATGGTCGGAGCCAGCGTTACGTCACCGATGCGCTAGAAATTCCAAGAACAATGGTTTGACAAGTCTACCAACGTTATGTGAAGACAGAGTACACCCGAAGACCAGGATCTGGAAGATCACGCTGCACATCTGCCTGTGATGATCGTTTCATTGTCTTGAGTGTTTTGTGAGATCGTCGCTTGACTGCTACAAGCGTTCGTAATGAGCTGGAAAGGTCTTGAGACGTTAGTGTATTGGAGCGAACCATTAGAAGGAGACTTATGGAAAGTGGCTTACATGCTAGACGTCCAGCAATGGATCCGCAATTGCTCCCACACCACTGCAATGCTCATCTTGCTTTTGTTAGTGAGAATGTTATAATATAACTAATTAAAAGCATGGCACCCTCGTAAAGTACTGTATTGCAGTCGCTGTGAAGGGAAATTTGCCGCTTATGCGTTTACAATGGCTAATAATAATGAACAGCTAGTTTGCAGGTGGTGCTCAAGCATGGAAGTGCTGAGGAACGAGTTAGAATGTGAAAGGGAGGCCAGAGTGAGGCTTGAAGAAAGCGTGATGCTCCTGACGGCAAAATTAGAATCCCTTGAGACTCCAGTTACGACCCCTCCTGCCTCAGTTTCTACTAATAATATAAAAAGTACTAATAGCCCTCTCTCTTCCCCTAGTTCCCAACCCTTCGTTCGAGTGCGTAATGGAGCACCATTGAGAAAACATAAGACTTGTCTACCAGTAATAACAAGCAATAAGTTTTCTGTTTTAGGTTTCGAAGATGCTGATGAGCCACAAATACGACTCGTTGGTGATTCCATTGTTCGAGGGCAGCTCGAGGAATTCTGTGGGAGAAACCCTCATCGTAGGCGCCGTTAATGCTACCCTGGTGCAAAGGTGGAGGATATAACTAATAGTGTTGACCATTTTACAGATGGTACTGCCGAGACACAATGTATGTTATTCATGTCGGTACTAATAACGTTTTAAATTCTAGATCGGAAGAACTGCTGGCTAGGTACAGGGACTTACTAGAGCGACTAAAGGAGAAAACTAATAAGATTGTTTTAACAGGTATACTTCTTCGAATTATCCAATGTAACTAACGATTTCTACAGCGAGGCGACCTATATTAACAATAACCTAAAGTGTCTCTGCCAACAGGAAGGAGTGCATTTTGCGAATTTTTGGAACAGTTTCTATGGCAGGAGGGACTTGTTCCTCGGAGATGGACTTCATCTTAATGACGTTGGAGCTGCGCGTTTAGGAAGACTATTTCATAATACTGTCCCTTCTTTTCAGGCTGACGTAACTCGAATGGTCCCAGCGTAAATTCTACAAACAATTTGAAGGTTCTATCCTTAAATGCTCGGTCTACAAAATAAAATAAACAAATTTTTTTCTTTAATTGCTTGTAAAGACTATGATTTAATTGCGATAAATGAATCGTGGCTTAGCACTGAAACACGTGACTTTGTAGGGGAGTTTCAAATTAAAGGTTATAGACTTTTTGCTAAAAACAGAATAGGTAGGCGAGGAGGCAGTGTTATGTTGTATATCAAAGATAATATTGCGAACGTTATAGAAGTAAAGCAAACAATTCCAAAACTGATAGATTCGACTATAGCAGAACTTAAATTGAACGATTTCAAACTTGTTGCGGTTATATATAGGGTCCCTAATCAAACAGCTGGTACGGACGAAGCGTTATATCATGAACTAAAGAGAATAATAGGTAGTGAGCAGGCTTTAGTTATGGGTGACTTTAATTGCACCAACATGAATTACGATACGATGCAGGGAGACGCGGAAGGTAATTGTTTAGTTAATTTTCTCGAGGATAGCTTTCTTATTCAAAAGGTTGGGGAACCTATGAGGTTGAACAGTATTTTAGATTCAGTAATAACTACGGATGATAGGCTAATTACTGATCTTCAAGTAATAGAACCGTTAAGCAATAGCGATCACAATATGGTGGAGTTTGTCCTCTCAGTAAGTCACTCGAAACCAACTAACTACTAAAATTCATAACTTCCAGCACGCAGACTTTTGTAAATTTCGAAATAAATTGCCACACGTCAACTGGGAAAACGTAATGGGGAACTCCAACGCAAAACTAATGTGGGAATCATTTGAAACAGTATATATTTAGGACTATAAATGAGGAATGTGTACCGTACAAAATTAAATGTGCGAAAGTAAACAAGCCTTTGTGGTTTACTTCTGGAGTAGGAGACATTATAAAGAGTAGAGATACGGCTTATAGGTTACATAAGTGTGATAAATGCAATTTGTGGTCGCGAAACAACTACATATCTCTAAGGCATGAAGCAAAAAGTGTAATAAAAAAGTTGAAGCGCGAATTTGAAATCTCCATACTTCGTGATGGTAAAGAAAACCCCAAGCGATTCTTTCAATACATCAACAATAGAAATCCAGTAAAAAGTGTCTCGGGTCATTGAAAAATGTTAACGGAGATCTAGTTTCTGAAAACAAGGAAATGGCTACCTTGCTAAGCAAATTTTTTACATCAGTTTTTACTATAGAAGATGTAATGAATATCCCTATGGTCATAGACATATAATACCTTTTGATAATGGTAATATTTTGGATAATATCGTGGTTAGTGAAGGGGAGGTAATACGCTATATTGATAAAATTAAAAGGCGTAAATCACTGGGGCTGGATTCCATATATCCCATACAACTAAAAGAATTAAAAGATAGCATTGTTGTGCCGCTAACAAAGATTTTTAATGCGTCTATTTCTGAGGGGTGCGTACCAGATAATTTCAAGTTAACAAACGTAACCCCTCTTTAAGAAAGGCGATTAAGGTGTGGCGGGAAATTATAGGCCAGTCAGTTTAACATCTGTTGTAGGTAAGCGACTGGAATCAATAATTAGGGATTGTATTGTCGAACACTTAGAATTGCATAAACTAGTTAGAAATACGCAGCACATTTTTAGGTGAAACAAATCTTTACTAATCTTTTAGAATTTTTTCAAAGCGTGGTTGATGTTTACGATAGTCATCAGATGGTTGATGTAGTGTATTTAGATTTTCAAAAAGCGTTTGACACCGTACCGCACAAAAGACTCATTGAAAAACTAAGGCTCATGGAATCAGGGATGTAGTAATAAATTGGATAGAAGAGTGGTTGCAAGGTAGGAAACAAAGGGTAGTCGTTGATGGAGCGGAGTCGTGTTGGGCTAATGTAGCGAGTGGCATTCCTCAGGGTTCTGTATTGGGCCCCTTGCTTTTTCTTATATGTATTAATGATTTAGATGTCAGCCTAGTCAGTACAGTTTCAAAGTTTGCGGTTGACATGAAGCTGGGTGGTAGGGTGATTAATGACGAAGATAGAGGTAAAATCCAGGAAGATCTGAATAAAATCGTTGATTGGTCAGTCACATGGCAAATGAGATTTGACGTTGATAAGTGCAAAATTTTGCATATAGGTTCGCGTAACGGTAATTTTGCGTATAGTATGTCAGGGAAAGACTTGACTTAAGCGTAGAGCAGGAAAAAGATTTAGGAGTTATAGTCATTGATGATTTAAAAGTAGTGAAACAAAGTACAGCAGTGGTCAATAAGGCGAACAAAGTGTTAGGTTTTATAGCTCGGAATTTTGAGTACAAATCGCGCGATATTATAGTTCCTCTTTATAAATCATTAGTTAGACCCCATTTGGAGTACGCAGTCCAATTTTGGAATCCACATATGCGCAGAGATATAGACAAAATCAAAAGAGTTCAAAGACGAGCAACTAAGATGATTCCGTCGCTTAGGTCAAAGTCGTATGAGGATAGGCTTACGGAGTTAAAATTGACTACACTCCAGACTCGGAGGCTAAGGGGTGATCTAATCCATGTTTCAAAATTATGAATGGGTTTGATAACGTAGATAGAGATAGCTTTTTCGAAATATCTCATTATAATAGGACTAGAAATAATGGGTGTAAGTTGACAAGTAGAAGGTTCGAGACAACAGTTGCCCAAAACTTTATGTATAGAATAGTAAATAGCTGGAATAGTTTGCCGGTAGAATTAATTAGTAGCACGTCTATAAACATGTTTAAAAATCGATTAGACCCATATGTTGATAGATTGGGTATAGTTTAAGGTAGTAAAATTAAGGCTTTGTGGTGATAGATCCCACAGCTCAACACAAGTGTTGTGGGATATAGGGAGGCAGCATCTTGGGTTAGGAGATACTCTCTCTCCTTACACACCCCATTTAAAGAGATTCCTCTGTCGAGCGGTGCTCCCCATAGTACTGTGAGGTATTGAAAAACTCATGATCTTCACTTGCCCCACAAACACCTTTAAATGGGAGACCCAAAATGGTGCACACACATTTCTACATTACTGTACAGTCTTTACAGCCACACATACACTTTTCTTCCTAAGTATATATATTGTAATATATATGGGTGTAAATTGTGACTTGGTCGGCAAGTGATATGGACCGTGACTTATTTTTGGTTGGCAAGGTACTGGTATTGATGGATACCGTAATGAAATTGACTGGATTCTTTGGATCTGATATACAGGGTGGTGCAAAAGTCTGGACCCATAGGCAATTTACTATATAAAAAATATCTTTTGATTTTTATAATAGTTTTTATAATTTAATTTTTGTTTATAATTTTACTAAACATTTTTCAGATTGTTACACTATGGCAGACAAGTTAACAATAGCAGAAAGAATAGAGCTTGTGCTTTTGTACGCAAAAGAAGGAGCCACCTCACATTCAGTCGCAAATTTCCTTATGCCTCGATTATACGAAATACCATTACACTTATTGTAAATTCTGAACTAGAACGTTAAATTTAACATAATTTAGTCACTGGTGTATGGTTAATTAAATTTCATTTCATAATAAACTTCCTGAAGGCCACACTTTTTTTCCATATAAACTGCCTATGGGTCCAGACTTTTGCACCACCCTGTATTTGCATGTCCGTTATAAATAGATAGAGAGTGTAACATATTTATGGATAGTAGTCTATTATGACTTGATCCTTTGGATCCAGAGATTCTATCTTTAGTTTTAAATTGATAATTAATTAGTTTTAAATTGATATAATAATTATTTAGTTTTGTGAAAATTAGTCATTGCCAATGTACAGGCAGTTTTTACATAGTGGAGCCACCTCGATGGGCTGAAGTGGCCCCTAGTGTGCCCACAATAAAAATTTCTTATGTTCTTATGGTTCGGAACGCACGTAAAATTGTAGGTCCCCTCCACCACCACAGAGGACATGCACAATACACAATTATGAACACAGGTAGACCAGTCAATTGGACTATGGTTGAATGGGGACGAGTATTGTTCATGGACGAATCAAGATTTAATCTTTGAACATCCGATGGATGGGAAAGAGTGTGGAGAAGAACAGAAGAAAGATTCGCCCTGTGCACTTTTACGGAGAGGATTGCTTTTGGAGAAATCCAATTGACATGCTCATGAGCGAAAGCAAGACGAGCATTGTGGTAGTGTGGGAGCAATTCCCAGCCCATTGCTGGATGTCTAGCATGTAAGCCACTTAACATAAGTCTCCTAACGGTTTGCTCCAATACAATGATGTCTTCGAGACCTTTCCAGCTCATTACTGACGTTTGTGCAATCAAGCGACGATCTCACAAAACACTCAAGATGACGAAACGATCGTCATGGGCAGATGTGCAGCGTGATCTTGCAGATCCTGGTCTTCCGGTGTACTCTCCTGTCCACATAATGTTGGTAAACATGTCGAACTACTGTTCTTGGAATTCCTAGTGCAGCGGCGACGTAACGCTGGCTCCGACCATCTTTAGGGCGACGACTCTTGCGACGTTCACGGCACTCAAATCCATTGTAAATGTCCAATTCTGAAACCCAAAAGAATTAGAAGTCTATCTGTTACTAAATGCAAATGTCTACTCCCACTAGTGGAAGAAAAAAGTGGCACTAGCAGTCTAAGAGTAACTGAATGTCATTGTCAAATTCTTAAAAGTCGAAAATTCATTACAGCTAGTGTGTTCATAGCTGACGTGGTTTTGTCTCGTTATTTGGTTGCCTCATAGATTATATTTTCGAATTTTAAAACTTTTATAAAAAGCTTTCCCAATTTTTTGCTTTTTGTGATATTCCAAGTGGGTTGATTTTTCTGCTGCTCAGTGTAGTTTTAATCTTTCACTGTAATTTATTAACATCCTAATTTAACAGGAAAATGGGTGTTCATTACATATCAGCCAGGAACTTACTAAGCTGTATCCAGGCACTCAATCCAAACCAATATTGACTACAGAAAGTGCACCAGGGCTCATTCTTTCAACTGGGACACTCGGTACCTCTTTAAAAGGACACACTAGAGTATTCCTGTCCACAGATGCAGGGGTCACTTGGTATCAGGTATTGTCTAAGAATCAGATTTTAAAAAATGTTCATACCTTATTTTTAATTTAAAGTTGATTTGGACCAGTGGCTTTTCATTCTCAATTTCTTCAGAATTGTACTGAAGAAATTGCCTGATGAAAATCTAGTAATACACTGTATTTTGAGTGAAGGACAGGAAGAAAATTTTGAAAGAAAATATATTTAGATAGCAGGGAAGGTTTTCAGGTATTCTGCATTTTAAATGGTCATTAAGCATGTTGATAGCCCAGTAAAGCCTGAAGCTTAATGGCAAAATCAAATAAAATAAATAGTCCAATTTCATAATTATTTATTTTGTCTATTATTATAACAAAAATTGTTAAATTGTATTTATTCTACATCCATCCACTTCAGTTTTAAACAGCAGTGGATGATTATAAGACAGTTTCAGAAAACATTTGCCTCTGTGATTTCAGATACTGAATGGGAATTACCTATATACTTTTGGCGACCACGGAGGAGTAATGATAGCGGTGCAGCATTATCGCGCCAGTGGTGAGACCAACGAACTTTTATACTCCATCGACGAAGGGGAGACGTGGCGCTCGCACCAGTTCTACTCTGAGGTATGTCTGTCGCTTATTATTGAAATTAGCTTTTGTAAAATGTATGATATTATGTAATATTGTTTCAACTAACTTAGTTCTTGTGTTGATGTAAGATAGAAATGTATGATATCATCATGACTAAAATTTGTAGATGAAAGTTAGGATTGTGGAGAGAGGAGGCAGTATGGTTTTGGAAAAAGAGTATGTGGGACCTATTATATTTGATATATCAGGTTGTAACAAATTCTGCTCAATTAGAAAATGGACGATAGATAACACTGGGTAACAAAATTTAAATTTGAAAAATTTTGTTTTGTTATTTTTCTGTCATTTCTTAATGATTTCGGGGCGCTGATTCCAAAAATGATATTGGTTTTGCGCTGTCATCAACCGTTTCAAAAATATAGGTTATCACACACTTCATATGGCAAAGTATATAAAGAAGGCTAACATAAATATTTTCTGAAAAATAAAACACACGGAAATTAATGTTTATTGAGCCAAAATTGTTTGACAAACCCAAAATGGTGCAAAGGATATAATATAATATCATGAGGAGAACTGATAAGAGAATAACAAGCCTCGTTATGCAGTGTGCGTTCCTTAAAAATGCACTGAAGAACACAACTTCCGCGTATGAACATTCTTATCCTTTCTGATCAGTGACCATGCGTAGTCTCCCATCATGGAAGCATCCCAATGGCCCTGGTACCTTTTCTCCATCGTTTGAATATCTTGATGGAATCTTTCGCCATGTTCTTCACTCACATCACCCAGGTTATCACGAGAAAAGTCTAGATGTGAATGCAGATATTGTAATTTTAAAGACATATGGCACCCCATTTTGCCATAGCACTTAATCAAGTTTGACACTAACTCCTTATAGTTTGGTGCTTTATGGTTGCCTAAAAACCCACAAACCACATGATGGAAAGCACACCAAGCCTCTTTTTCGATCAGAGTCATCTTGGCTTCAAGGTTCTTTGAATTCAACAGTGCCTTGACTTGTGGTCCTACAAAGATGCCAGCCTTGACTTTGGCCTCAGAGAGTTTAGGGAACATGACCCGAATCTGTTGGAAAACTTCCCCTCCAAAATCTAACGCAGTTACAAACTGCTTAATTAGACCCAACTTAATATTGAGAGTTGGTAGCAGAACTATGTCAGGCTTCACAAGAGGTTCCCTGAGTACATTGTACTTTCCTGGTTGCAGTCCTTCACGTGGAGGCCACTGAACTGTTTGAATCCCTGCTATCCCACAGGCAAAGAAAACATGAATATTTAGTAAACCCTCCTTGTAAACCTAACAGGAAACCAATCATTTTGAAATCACCACACACGTCCCAGTTATATTGTTCATACCTGATTTGAGTGAGCAGTTGTTTGACATTTTCATAGTCTTTCATTTGAACAGAATGTGCAACTGGTATAGATGGATATTTGTTCCCAATAACAGAGAGAGCCATTGACATTGTAGAACCTTGCAAACTCTTCATGCCACTTTCGGTATACAGTGCTCTTGCAGTCTTCTCCAAGCAAATTCCACTCTTTGAGTCTGGAGGTCAGAAGCTCAGACCCTGATTTCATCAGACCCAAATCTCTAATTAAGTCGTCCAATTCCCTCTGATTTGGAAAGTGAGGGTTTGTACTGAAAGTTACTGTATATTCTTCATCATGACTGTCCTCACCAGCCGACATCTCAGATGAGGTAGCTGCATCCTCATTTCCAACCTGCAAAGCAAAGAAACAAAATATAAGCATAGCCTATATGTGTAGAAGAGCATCAGCACTAAGAAAAATTGACACATAATGACCCACAGTCTGTAAATACAGAAAGTAAAGTAATGGATAGATACCTGTTCTGGTGGATGTGGTATTGGAAGACCTTGGCCATGTGGTACAGGAGCTATGGACGACGCTATGCTTGGATACTGAAGAGTCTGCCTTCCTTTAACTTTCCTGTACTTAGAAACATCTATCATGCAGTAGTAGCAATCATCGTGGTGGCTCTTTGGTTCTCTCCATATTCTGGGTACCGCAAAGGGCATTGCCTTGCATACTCCCCGCAGCCACCCTTCAAGTGTGGAGCGGCATTTTCCACAGATCACATGGGGTGCCCAGGGCTTATCTTGGTCACCCATAGGCATACCAAAATAGAGCCGATACGTGATCCAGAACTTGGTGCCTTTCACAATCTTGTGCTATACTTGCTTGGGGCCTATGTAATACCCACAAACGTAGCAGAATATATCCGGCGAGTGTTTACAAGCTCTAGTTGCCATTCTCTTTACCAAAGTGTACTACATTAATCATAACCTGCAGATATAGAGAGAAGAGTTGTTAAATCTGCAACAGATTACAGATTCCAGAAAAAAGATGTACCATATTCACAACACTGAAATAATGTTCGCAATAAAAAAGGATTGACAACACTCAAATTGTCAGCACAGAAACACAGTACCTCAGTGCTGGTAACCATCAAACAACCTGCTTTCTTTGTGTGCTCACACTTACTGACTTCTCAGACTCTGCGCTCTTCTTTATATAGCACAGTGGAAGTTTTGGGCAATTTCTAGAGCAAGAAACTGTCAATGAACATCTGGATTGTTCTCAACAATTCCTGGTTATTCTGATATTGCTGCGCCCATAATAACATTATACTGGTAAAACAAGAAAAATGGATTATCTCTGAAACCATTGATGGTACACACAAACCAAGGCCAGATTTGGACTCAGCGCCCACAAATGCATATAAAAACATAAAAAATTCTATATAAACAGAATCAGTGTTACGCAGTGTAATATAGAATAACCTCAAGATAATGTGAAATAGTTCTAGTAATGTTGCAAAATACACGCGATGACAGGTTTGCACAGGTTTTATCACGATACATTATGGTACAGAAGGAAAAGTAGGAAAATCCAATAGGAATCCAGTAAAGAGTGTCTTGGGGCTGTTGAAAAATTTTGACGGAGAGCTAGTTTCTGAAAACAAGCAAATGGCTACCTTGGTAAACAAATTTTTTACGTCAGTTTTTACTATAGATGTAACGAATATCCCCACGGTCATAGACATAATACCTTTTGATAATGGTAATATTTTGGATAATATTGTGGTTAGTGAAAGGGAGGTAATGCGCTATATTGATAAAATGAAAATGTGTAACTCGCCGGGGCTGGATTCCATATATCCCATACAACTAAAAGAATTAAAAGATAGCATTGTTGTGCTGCTAACAAAGATTTTTAATGCGTCTATTTCTGAGGGGTGCGTACCAGATAATTTCAAGTTAGCAAACGTAACACCTATCTTTAAGAAAGGCGATAAACGTGCGGTGGGAAATTATAGGCCAATCAGTTTAATGTCTGTTGTAGGTAAGCTACTGGAATCAATAATTAGGGATCGTATAGTCGAACACTTAGAATTGCATAACTTGGTTAGAAATATGCAGCACGGTTTTAGGTGAAACGAATCTTGCTTAACTAATCTTTTAGAATTTTTTCAAAGCGTGGTTGAAGTTTACAATAGTCATTGGGCGGTTGATGTATTGTATTTAGATTTTCAAAAAGCTTATTTTGCCACTAGGAGATCTTTCTTTTCTTCCAAAACTGGGAACTGGGATAAAGACGTTTCATTCCTGAAAGTGCCCTTTGAGGTTAACAAAGGGCTTTCCTCACTCTTGCCAAAGCAGATTAAGTTGGTCTCTTGTACCAAATAAATTGTCCTCATTCATTCGTCATCCTATTACTAAAGCCTCCAACAATTCTGGCATAGTTTATGAAATCCCATGTGGAGGCTGCCCTCAAAAATACATGTGGGAGACAATTAATTTTCAGAGGAGGATTAATTCCCACAAACGTGACCTGAGATCGGGTAATACTTATAGTAGCCTAGTTCAGCATAATCATATTTTTAACTTCCAGGATTCTAAACCTATCATGAAGGTCAGGGACTAGGAACATAGACAAATATACGAAGCATTTTATATTTTGGCAGAAAATACCATTTCCAATATTAAGTTGTCCTACAGTGTGGATAGCTTTATTTTTAACATTTTTAAATATTTTAGGGCAATTTCGGGTCATGACTGGCTGGCAGATGTACAGAATTGATTTTTACTTATAGATTTCTCATCTCGAAGGTTTGAAATCTCGGCAATAGTTTGCCTTTGCCAACTGCCAGACGTACGACAGCTACCATCTCTCTGTCCATGTATATGCCTTCACACAGTCATTTTAACCTTAGCTCTTCCGTAGGACGGAAGTTTTATAACTTTCTTAGATATTTTAATTAGTTTATGGCTTTGAAAATGGCTTGGTTGTAACCAGCTGAAATTAATTAGCCTTTTTTAAAGTTTCATAATTAATTTTATATATACAGGGTGGGCCGTAAGTTTCCATACATAGGAAAAATAAACATTTTTTTATGGACAACCATTTTTATTTATATAATATGCTCTACATGGTTGCCATTGTTTTGAAAACACATTTCAATACGTGTTCCCCACTGTTGATGAACACGCATTAGCACAGTTGACGTTATGCTTGTAATGGCGTTGGTGATACGTTCCTTTAGATGATTTATGTCTCGTATCTTTTCCTGATACACCATGGCCTTCAAGTGCCCCCAAAGATAGAAATCAAGGGGGGTGAGATCTGTGGATCTGGGAGGCCACTCCACAGGACCACGCCGACCAATCCAAGCATCCGGAAACTGCTGATCCAAATACCGACGCACGTGAAGACCATAATTTAAATTTTCCTATGTATGGAAACTTACGGCCCACCCTGTATATTTTTTTTTTCCTTGCGGATTGGTGTAATTTTATGTTGTTGCGGTTATTGCAATTATGGATCACTGAATTGATGTGGCTAAGAAAGTAGGCTTACTATATTTACTGAATAAAATTGAAATGAAATTAGGTTCACCAGCTTAGCCTACAGCCAAACAAACAAAATATTTAATAAGGAGAGAGAAATTACCTTGTTTTGTGTTTAATTAGGAAAATAAAATTAATTATTTGTTCACAGTGATTAACAATTCTCGAATGGTATTTATAGTATATTACAAATGACTGATTATTGGCAATACGAAATGTTTATGCAGTATAGTCGTTAATTAAGTACAATGATGGTAAACACTAATTTTGGTAGGCTAATGAGATATGCAGCAGCGAACACACAATAAGTAATTAAGCCAATAATAACCGAGATAATGAAAGTTGGTCGGGTGACCATCTCTGATTTTCTTCAAATTTTCAGGGTTGATTCATACACCATTCAATAGCTTAAATCTAAAATTTTAGCTTCCTCAGTCAAAAACGTTTAATTTTATGGTCGCTTAAATGGCCCCCACCTTCGACAAAAAATGCCCATGTTGGGCTTGATCGGCCAACGCCTTCATTTTGAGAGGCCTTGAAAAGTGTCTTCTAATAGGAGTAGAAGCTTCAAATTTGTCATGCCAATACAACTTCTGGTGGGCTTTTCAATTTTGCAAGCTAAAAGGCTGTGGAACAAATAGTTTCTGAGTTACAAGGGCTTAAACATGGCTCCATTTTGAAGCTTGCATCAATTCCTCCCACTTTTACGACTACCATTTTCAAAAGTTTTAGTTCTACATCAATCACAGCTGTTTTAATACTCCTAATAGTCTCTATGGGTTGTAAATTTATGAGTGAAATAAAAAAATAACCAAAAAAGGATTTTTTTTATTTTTAAAAATTTCCAAAAGTTGATATTTTCACAAAATTTGCAAAATTAACATCAACTTTGGGGCTTAATATAAAGGTGTCCGAAATTAGTCAGGGAGTTGATACTTCTAGTAAAGAAAGATACATATGTGTACAAAAACATATATTAAGGAATAGATCTCAACTCAACTCCTTCATATAGTTTTGGCTATTCAAAGAAAAGTACTTTTTGTGAAAAATTCTGAATTTTTTCAAAATTTTGAAATGTTTAAATTTCTTTTTACAACATTGAATTGTAATTTTACTTCCATTTTATTACTTGGTAAGTTAATTCACAAATGTTAAATTATCTAAATAAGTTTTACTCATAAAAAAGACATATATATACACCTAGATTATTACTACATTTGCAGTTAACACAACAGATGGACCAGCTTGTAGGCTCAATACTTGGATCTACCTAAGTAAATCATGTAGAACCGTGTTCTACTGCTCTTTAAGCACTTCCTAGTAATTTAAATTATGCAGTTAGTACAGATAAACTAGCAGTAACCACCATTTTCAGTACAAAACCTTAAATTTAAGTAGCTTTGTTGTATTACTTCCCTTAATACAAGTGTACAGTACTTAGCTATATACAATAATGAATTCCTGAGTTTTTAAGCATGTGAATTATTGGCTATAAGTTCATATTCTTTTTTTAATGTGTTGTTTTATGTAAATTCGTATGTAAACTTATATATAGCTAATAACTCTTATGTTTAGACACTGACTCAGGAATTTATTATTGTACTCAGGCTTTAAGTCTGATTGTCTTCAACACTCCATGGCCTCACAGCCATAAATTGGCAATTTATTATTCAGCTTGATACAGGTCTGTAGTTACTTAGGCTTTTTTTAAAATACTCCTCAATTTTAGATAAACAATCATTTGATAACTTGTACTGTCTCCCCATTTTCCCAGCAACTGTAGGTGGTTCAATTGAACACAAAACATGTTGGAATGGAATCCAGCAAATGTCCTCTTGTTCAGGCCATTTAAAAGGATTCTTTTTCATGAAATTTACTAATAGATCCTTCTCAGTATCACACACTTCAACTATGTTTCCAACAAACCAGTCACCTTCATAGAAACAGGCCACATATGTACCAGGTTTATATTGGTAAGCCACATTTTCTTGTGTAGCATTGAGGAAGGAAAGTTGTACGTTAAAGAAATTTTCATCACTAGAAATTTTGTACAGTTTAATGCCTGTTGATGAAGGTCTAAAGCAGTGATATGAATGGGTTCCTGGGATTGTCTTAATTAAGGAATACCTTTTTTCTAACTCAAATAAATTAGCATTTTCCTCAATTTTAGCTGAATCAATGTACAGAAATTGTATACCATTAATATTAGATTTGCACCAATCGAACATCTCTTTTGGATTGGTGATGTGACCTTTACTTGTTGCTTGTAGACTTGCCCGGGCAACTAACCTTTTGACGGTGCCACCAACACCATCACAGGGGCTCTTTCCGTGAGAGGTGGCAAAAAAGTTCCATTCACATGTTAGTTGGAAATCTTTTTCATGTAACACTGAATTAATGATGTTTTTATAGTTTTTATATTGACTTGCTGCGCCATCGCTAAAGTAACAAATATGTTTTAGTTTAGGATTCTGACTTTTAAGTAATTTCAAGGCTTCACATAAAAAAGAATGAACTGCAGTTGTGTTGTGTGTAAGTGAATCTGATATTACACAAAAATTTGTAACTTTTAGTTCACCATCAACTTTTTGATAGCAGACTACCGGATGCAAGGTAGCCTGGGTATTGTCCCAGTGATGCCCTTGTACGGCATCCTGAATTATAAAACTATAGTTTTCAGAGAAGTCAACAAGCACTAATGCTGTAGAATCATTGAGGTTTTCTTTACAGTCGGACAAATATTTTGATTGGGCTTTTGCTATGAAATGGTGTACTTTCAACTTTTTTGCACTTTCACATATGTCTTCTACTACATTCGAAACACTTTTTGTCATTGTGACCAGTTGGGTATGGTCTGTATGAAGCCACTGCTTAAAGGAAACCTCATCATCCATGTCATAATCATTGTTTTCAAAAATGGTAAGAAGCCAATCCCGTAATTCATTTAAACCAGGACATGTTTTGCAGTTATTAATCATGCAGTTTCTGGTTTCAGTGTTGCAGACTATTTTCCCTAGTAACTCTCTTAATTCTACTTTGACGGGGAGTGATTCACATAAAAGTTTAAAGTTCTGGTGTATTTCACAAATGCATACATTGTGTGATCCTTTACTCCCCACACCCATACACCATTTTGGTCTCAGTTCAAAAAACTTTGATTTGGAGATTTTGTCATTTGGATATTTATTTTTGTAAAGCGTATATAATTCTCTGATATTTGTCAACAACAGTATTTTCTGCTTGTGAACCTTCCCTTGTGGTGTTTTTATTGATTTGTAGTCTTTTTTACCAGGGCATTCTCTAGTATATTCATTGTTTTGGAAAAATTCTATCACTCTTTCCTTTATTTCATCGCTTATACCCTTGCTACTCTTTTTATTTCTCATTATAGGAAGGATACCTTCTTTTCTCTTTAAGGCCCTCACAGCATTAACCATTCTGGCTGACACTTCAAATTCTTTCATAATTCTTTCTCTGGACCAGGTTTTACCAATTGGAAGGAGTGTTAGAATTTGTATCTTTTCTTGTCTGGTACTAGTTTTACACTTTTCTTTCAGTTCCTCTATCATATGCTGATAACACTTTTCTTCCTCACTCTCTATAGGTTTCTCCGCTTCCTCATCCAAAATGCTAGGCTTCATATGAAGTACTTTTGACAGCTTTGATTTTGTTGATGTTTCAATTTGCTTTAGTTTCCTTTTCGCGTAAAACTTTCGATCTCTTGCTCTTACATACTTAATGGGTGAGCATTCTAGTGAACCTAACGTTTCGTCAAATGTCTCCTTAACTATTTCTTCTGGAACATATTCATCACTACCTGAGTCTTTTTCATCTTCAATCGTCTTGGCTCTAGAGAAGCATGTTGAGCAAAGTTTCTGTCCTGGTATCAGATTCAGTCTAGTTGCTATGTCTTTGTCAATAATTTGTAGTGATTCTGCAAATAAAGTAGGGTAATGTAAACTCTAAACACATTGGAAAATAATTTTAAAACCTCAACATTTGGTTATAGGCTATTCGTATAAAATATTCAAAACATATGCATTCAGTAGCACAGTATATAGCCTACCCTATTAAAATTAAATAGCTAATTTAGGTTACAATTTACAATATAAACTTCTTTATGAAATATAAATATATTAGTACCTATATTTACTTACTTGTTATCTTCTTTCGATGATTTCTCCATGGATCTTGGCAGCTACGTTGCATTTGTTGGTAATGCATTCCAAACATTTTTTCATGGTGGTAGCATACAGTAGCACTATTTGGGTTGATTACAGTTGCTTTTGTTCTCCACAATAGCAGTTTCCTTGTTTCATCTGTCATCTGTATACATACCCACCTTCCTGGTGAGTCTGTGTTCATGACATGGATCATCCAAGTACATACCAAAGCTGCACTTTGATTCTTGATTAGAATAAGCCATTATTACAGGCAGTAAAATTAAGTTAATTGCTCTAGTTAAATTTTCTGAAAATAAAAGATCATGATCTATAAAATAGGCCTGGACATTAATGATTAACCATCATGTTTTACATTTATAAGAATATACAAAGCGAAATGAGCTACCCAGAGCCCTTCGAGTCGCTGGTTGTTTTGACAGACATATTAAATTTCTTGTATGTTTTAGACTTATTTACATATTATTACAATTGTAAATCAACTTAAGTAATAAAATGGAAGTAAAATTACAATTCAATGTCATAAATAGAAATTTAAAAATTTGCAAATTTTGCAAAAATTTGAGATTTTTCACAAAAAGCACTTTTCTTTGAATCGCCAAAACTATATGAAGGAGTTGAGTTGAGATCTATTCCTTAATATATGTTTTTTTACACATATGTATCTTTAAATGCAAAAAACTTCTTTTTTCTACGTGAAGGTCAAAATATGAAAATAAAAACCCACTCTAATAGACAGAGTTTATTTCCATGACAGTTTCGACGCCCACTGGCATCCTTCTCGGGTGGATACAGAAACACGATGAATGAACCAAAACAAGAGGGAAAAACAGCCCAGGGACCGACCGTTAAGAAATTCGCACCTAGGTTAGATATTCTCCCGACACTGGAAGGGCATTTTTCATTAAGTACATTCGCGCAAATTTAAAACTATCTTCCTGTTCTAAACATACAGATTCTATTATATTTTTTTACATAATTATTACATTTATTAGTAAATTTATTACATTTAATATTGCATAATTATTTATTACAGAAATTATAAATTTATTATTACATTGGTTATTACATTGGTTATTACATTATTGTTTATTATACAGAACTTATAAACCAAAAAACGAATGAAAAAAGCCGATTGGGAAACAATCCAGAGACCATTGAGAAATTCGCACCTAGGTTAGATACCGTTCTCCCGATACTGGAAGGGCATTTTATTACAGGGTCCGCTTATAAGTACATTCCCACAAATTAAAACTATCTTCTTGTTCTATACATACAGATTCTAATATTTTGACATAATTACTGCATTTATTACATTTACATTTTTTAACATTTATTATTATTACCTTTACCCTAATTATTAAATTTATAATATTACCTTTATTATTACATCTGTTGCATTTATATTTATTTCCACATTTATTACTTCCATTATTACATTTACTAAAGGCGAGTAAGGAAACATTCCAATCCAGAGACATTTAAGAAATTCACACTTAGGTTCGAACACGTTCCCACGACTCCGTAAGGGATTTTTTGACCAAGAATCTCATTAAAGGGTCTAACTTATAAGTACCTTCGCACAAATTAAAATTATCTACTTTTTCTATACACACAGATTCTATTATTTTTCTTTTGACATAATTATTACATTTATAAAGTACCTTACTTGATTCCCAATCTATAGCATGATTATTTTGGCTGGCGTGATAAAAAATGGCATTATTAGTATTACAACTTCTGAAGGCATATTTGTGTTCTTTAATACGGGTTTCAATATTTCTTCGTTTCTCCCACGTATACTAAATCACAACTTTTACAGGGAATGCTGTAGACACAGGCTTGTTCCTCTTTTGCCACGTTATTCCTAACCAATTTACTTTTCACGGTAGACGAATATTTGAACGCCAAAGCAAACAAAATCTTTCGTCAACGGTTTTACTCTTTCTAAGCCAGCAATGTAAGGCAAACTCATATTGTTCTTGGTTGACTGAAGGTTCCCGAGGGGCATAAAAAGATTTTCTGGCTTTAAAATACGCCTTTCTGATAAACCACTCTGGATATTTTAAATCCTTAAAAATGTTCCAAATCTTTGAATTTTCCGGGTCCAGCAAATGTGGGCTACAAATCCTGAGTGCTCTTAGAAACATGGATGGTCGGTCCCTGGACTGTTTTTCCCTCTTGTTTTGGTTCATTCGTGTTTCTGTATCCACCCGAGGAGGATGCCAGTGGGCGTCAAAACTGTCGTGGAAATAAACTCTGTCTATTAGAGTGGGTTTTTATTTTCATATATGTATCTTTCTTTACTAGAAGTATCAACTCCCTGACTAATTTCGGACACCTTTATATTAAGCCCCAAAGTTGATGTTAATTTTGCAAATTTTGTGAAAATATCAACTTTTGGAAATTTTTAAAAATAGAAATAAATCCTTTTTTGGTTATTTTTTTATTTCACTCATAAATTTACAACCCATAGAGACTATTAGGAGTATTAAAACAGCTGTGATTGATGTAGAACTAAAACTTTTGAAAATGGTAGAGTCATAAAAGTGGGAGAAATTGATGCAAGCTTCAAAATGGAGCCACATTTAAACCCTTGTAACTTAGAAACTATTTGTTCCACAGCCTTTTTGCTTGCAAAATTGAAAAGCCCACCAGAAGTTGTATTGGCATGACAAATTTGAAGCTTCTACTCCTATTAGAAGACACTTTTCAAGGCCTCTCAAAATGAAGGCATTGGCCGATCAAGCCCAACATGGGCATTTTTTGTCGAAGGGGGGGCCATTTAAGCGACCATAAAATTAAAAGTTTTTGACTGAGGAAGCTAAAATTTTAGATTTAAGCTATTGAATGGTGTATGAATCAACCCTGAAAATTTGAAGAAAATTGGAGATGGTCACCCGACCACCCCTGTACCAATTGAGCTGGAATGACCCTTAGGCAAGTAAAATGAAATGTATAGATGAGCAAATAAACAAGCGGATACAAATACAGCAAGATAATTGAATATGGTAAAATAATTGTAAAGGCCTACCACAGTCGTAATGAGAGAGTGAGTTTGCCAGTTGCTTGCGTACACTTTTGGGTATAGCCTATTCGCGATGTTGCGGTTACACTGTAGGCTACGCGGGAATTGCTTAACACGTAGGCTTGTTGCTTGTAGCCTACTAGAAGGTTTACAGACCTGGGTTTCGAAGGATTGCTTCTGTAGGCGGACTGATCTTACGGCGAGAGGATGAGTGTTGAGGGCCCGTAGAGACTTGTTGAAAAGGGGGCCAACGGAAACTCCTGCAGCAATGATGTTGCTTCTTGTAGGATGAAATTGTATGAGGCCTTACTTGATGATAGACTTCGTGTATGCTTGACCGGAGCCTTGAAGGAACAGCGGGCTGCTCTCCGGCAAAGGCCAGAGACTGGGTGGCGTGATGAGTGGTGCTATTGATGAAGATGCTGAGAGTGAGGCGTGATGACCAAAATGAGAAAATGGCAAGTGAGAATGATTTGAGAAAGAAACTGCATTTTATAGGCCTTGGTGATGTCCTCTGGTGGTCGTTTCAGGAAATACCACAAAATCTGTGTTTACTGTGTGGGCCTGTTTCATGCCCACATGTATAGCCTTTGTGTTTTGATTCCATGATGTTTGAGAATGGCGGGGAAAGGAATTTCTTTGTCTGACCTCTACCTACATATATCAGTGGTGTGCGGTGGTTAGTAAATGCTAAGGGCGCCAAAGATCTGGGGGGCGCCAGCGCCTCCCGCCCTGTGCACGTCTGATATTATTATGTAAGAACAACATGAAAAAAATAATGAAGGAATGAGAAGCATAGACAAATGATGAAAGGTTGTACGACGTATGTACACCAGTTCAGCTTGACTGATATTTACATAATTAACTTATTCATCTTATTGGGTCATTATAAAACTTTCACTATCACGACTTTTAACCCTTTAGGGACGGGAGTCGTAAATAAGCGATTTGAAAATGTTGCCGGCACAGACGGGAGTCGTCAATAAGCGATTTGAAAATGTTGCCGGCACAGACGGGAGTCGTCAATAAGCGACTCGGTTTATTTACGGCTTAATATGAGTTCCGGGAGTCGTCAATAAGCGAATAACTGTTTTTATGTGACATATGCCCTTCTTGCTTGGAAAAAACAGTAGATATGTCCTTTTTGCACGTATATTTTAGCACTTTTGAGCGTTCTGATTTGTTACTACATATGCCTCGCTTTACTCGCTGTTTTGATTGGTCATGACACTTTCTTGAACTGTGAAATGATTTTATAATTTTATAATAAATGTATGTATTAGCAAATTAAAATAGATCAGTGTAAGGCAAATAGTTTCTTCAATATGATACCTTGATTACTTTGTGGGCAAACCCAATCGTGAAGTGGAAGGCGGGTGGGGGCGCCAAATAGGCTGGCGCCGGACCTCTATATATATATATATATATATATATATATATATATATATATAATATATATATATATATATATATATATATATATATATATATATATACACACACACAGGGTGGGCCGAAAGTCTGGATCCATAGGAAAATATTTATTTTAATACATAAATTACAACAAATGGTAAATACTTAAAATGAATATCAACTTTAACTCGTAAATGCGTATCCGTGATATGTACAGTGGTTCGTACTCCAGTATAAACAACAAATTATAACAAATGCTCAAATTGGCGGCCTCTGACATCGACACTCTTAGGGATGGAATTATGATTTTTAATAATTCTTCGAATTGACGTTCTCGAGATGCGTGTTTCATTTGATAATCTTCTTGTTGACTTTACTGGACTATTCGTTAAAGTTTCACATACCATTGCAGAGGTATTTTCATCAGTTGCAGTTTTTGGATGACCAGAACGCCGTCGATCATGTACACTTCCTGTTTCTTTGAAATGTTTAAACAACTTGCCAACAGTCGCATGTGTTACTGGATGCTCATCAGGATGATTTCTATTGAATTCGGTAGCAACTTCTCTGTGTGTAGCTCCCTGTCTTGCGTACATGAGCACAAGTTCTACCCGGTCTTCTGTTGTTAGATTCGAAGCCATTTCTGGGCTGAAATAAAAAAAAGTATTTGAGTATTTATACTGGAGTACGAACTACTGTACAGTATCACGGATACGCATTTACGAGTTAAAGTTGATATTCATTTTAAGTATTTACTATTTGTTGTAATTTATGTATTAAAATAAATATTTTCCTATGGATCCAGACTTTCGGCCCACCCTGTATACACACACACACACACACACACACACACACACACACACACACATAATATATATATAGGGTGGGCCGTAAGTTTCCATACATGGAAAAATAAACATTTTTTTATGGACAACCATTTTTATTTATATAATATGCTCTACATGGTTGCCATTGTTTTGAAAACACATTTCAATACGTGTTCCCCACTGTTGATGAACACGCATTAGCACAGTTGACGTTATGCTTGTAATGGCGTTGGTGATACGTTCCTTTAGATCAGTGGTTCCCAAACTGTGTTCCGCGGAACCCTGGGGTTCCACAGAGGCTTAACAAGGGTTCCGTGACACGTTTTCTAATCAGTCTAATCAGGTCTTAACATTAAGGTCTAATTAAGGTCCTAATATGTATACATAATTTTACCTTGTGGCTTTTTGTTAAATAATATTTTATATTCTTATTCTGACTTGAAATGGCACCATCGTGGATTTGGGATCGCTAAATATTTTTCGCTAAAATTAAAATCTGCTAAGTATATGTAAATAAATTTTCGCTACTCGGCTACTGAGAGTGTAATTTGGCAGATTTTAATTTTAACGATTTTATAAAAGACTGGTTCTATTAGTACCAGTGGTGTAGTCGTAATTTCTTCAGTGGGGTAACGCAACAACAATTTTTCTTGTACAGCGTTTCTATAAAATTCTACAGCATTTTTGCATTTTATGTATATTCCCAAAAACACGTTGAAATTGAAGGGGTTAGGAAAGAAATATAGTTAGGAAGAGTATGTATTACAAAAATGTTCAGTAGAAGCAGCAGAAAATATATAAAAAATATAAAGTAAAATAAAACCAGTGGGGTAACGCCGTTACCTTGCGTTACCCCCGGACTACACCACTGATTAGTACTGTTTTAAAATAAATATCATATAAATTCTGTCATATTATTTATGACAAATTTTAATATATATATTTTACTCGAGAGAATTTAACTGTAATTAATTTTGAGCAATATGTTTTCGCTAAAATTAAAATTTTCTAAGTTACCAGTTGATTTGATGTGTACTTGTTTCGTAAATAATTGTGAACCACTCAGTATAACTATAGCCGTTGGCGTGATGCACTGTCAAGTTAATTTCTGATAGGCTTTATTTACTCAAGTGTTTTCAGTGTAAAAATTTGCAGTGTGTTCATCACTAAAATCTATAAGTTTTGTTGCTCGATAAATATTTTACAGCTCTAAGTCTAATATATATATATATATATATATATATATATATATATGGAGTTGGGGTTCCGCGAAATAAAAACAAGTCTGTAAGGGTTCCGACAGTTAGTAAAGTTTGGGAACCACTGCTTTAGATGATCTGCAACATTTCCAGTTTTCTGAAACTTGTTAATAAGTTTTGCCACAGTGTCGTGTGTGATGTTCGTTCCATGTTTTCTGTTAAAGTTCATTACAACCATGCGACTGCTTCCCGACCCAGCCATCAGTATGATTTCAATTCGTTGCTCTTTCGTCAAACGCATATTCTTAGGGTATCTGAAACATAAAAACAAACGTTTAAATTTTCCTATGTATGGAAACTTACGGCCCACCCTGTATATATATATATACAGGGTGTCTCAAAAGTCACTATCTATTTCGGTGACATTAGATGTTTTTTTAAAAATGCTATGCTGGCATAAAGATATGTACTTCTGGTGCAAATTTGTATATTTAAAAAAAGTTAATTGGTTTATTATCTTGACATGCTTGAACAATTCCTCGAACCTCAACTTCTTACAGATGGCATTCTTGACACAGTAGTTTTTCAGCAGGATGGAGCACCGTGCCATTATGCAATAATTGTACGTGATTATCTTGACAGACGCTTCCCCAGTCGCTGGATTGGTCGTGGAGGAACACAACCATGGGCAGCACGTTCACCCGATTTAACACCATTAGATTTTTTCGCCTGGGGTTTCATTAAGTCTAAGGTGTACACTGGTAGAAGAATTAGTGATGTAGCTGAACTTTGAAATCGTATTACCGATGCAGTTCAGAAAATAACACCTCAAATGCTGGAAAGTGTGTTCTGGGAAACAACGTATCGCTTTGAGCTCTGTAGAGACACTGATGGTCGCCATGTGGAGACAGATAAATAAATAGCACTAATTCTTTGTGGCACCTAGTTTGAAATAAATATATTTTTCATGTCTTAAACCAGTTTTTCGTAATTCCCATTATTTTTCAAAATAGATAGTGACTTTTGAGACACCCTGTATATATGAAAATGAAAAGGTTTATTTGCAAACTATAGTCCATATGACAAATATTATTAATACAATGACAGTTCATATACTAAGGATAGAAATATATACAATTGATTAGAAATAATACTGTAATGTCGAAGTTAAGTGGAGCTACCGACAGACGGTTTCGTACCAAGAAGTCCATAGCTTAGAGCAAGGGTTCCCAAACTTTTACTACCAAGACCCCTAAATATTAATTCCGTACGGACGTAGACCCCCCCAGAAAAAAAATTATGAATTCAGTTACAAACTATAGTACAGGGTGGGCCGTAAGTTTCCATACATAGGAAAAATAAACTTTTTTATGGACAACCTTTTATTTATATAATATGCTCTACATGGTTGCCATTGTTTTGAAAACACATTTCAATACGTGTTCCCCACTGTTGATGAACACGCATTAGCACAGTTGACGTTATGCTTGTAATGGCGTTGGTGATACGTTCCTTTAGATGATTTATGTCTCGTATCTTTTCCTGATACACCATGGCCTTCAAGTGCCCCCAAAGATAGAAATCAAGGGGGGTGAGATCTGGGGATCTGGGAGGCCACTCCACAGGACCACGCCGACCAATCCAAGCATCGGAAACTGCTGATCCAAATACCGACGCACGTGAAGACCATAATGAGGTGGAGCTCCATCTTGCTGGAAGTAAACTGGGAAGTTACCTTCCTCGTTTAGCAGGGATGGGAAAATCTCTTCTTGCAACATGTTAAGATACCTTTCGGCATTAAGATTTCCACTGACAAAAATTGGTCCAATAATTCTGTCCCCATATCCCGGCCCACACCATCACTTTACCCGCACCTTGCATCTTCGTCGGACTCAGCCAGTTAGGGTTAGCATTACTCCAATAACGTATGTTTTGCCGATTAACCTCTCCATTGACGTAAAAATTTGCTTCAATTCGTTGCTCTTTCGTCAAACGCATATTCTTAGGGTATCTGAAACATAAAAACAAACGTTTAAATTTTCCTATGTATGGAAACTTACGGCCCACCCTGTATATTTCATAAACATAGATAGCTTTTAAATTAATGTAAAATTAAACATTCTACGCTCATTAAACCAGTTTAAGTACATAGATACACATATCAGTTGAGTGGGATCTTTTAAAGCCAAACTGATTAGATGTCCACATGAAATCATTTAATCGGAGTAATGAGTTTTTCTAGTAGCTTCGAGAAGCAGGAAGCGACAGCAATAGGCCTGTAATTATTGCTGGACAGAATGTCTTCGTAATTATTTTTGACCAGGGGCAAGATATATACCTTCATGAACTCTGCAGGGATATAGCCATGAGCAAGCATGGCTGATAGGAGCAATGATATGTGCAGACATACTATGTCATTTGCATATTTTAAGTGCTCATTTGATAAGTCATCTACCCCTGATGCAGAACCAGTCTTTAACTCTTTAATAACCTCTTTACTTCAGAAAATGATATCAAAGTATTTTCCCTTGTCCCTCCCACAATCGTTTCGCTGCAATCTATCGTAAGATTATCCCTACTCACACTATTAAGAATGTTAGAATAGTGTTTTTTCCACAGCTTTGCAATTTCATCCTCCCCGACACCCCATCGATTGTCGGAGGGAAGACATTTTTGACACCCGTTTGATTCTTAACAAATTTCCAAAATTTGTTGTTATCGTTATTTATGCAAGCCTCACAGGCTTTTGATGCTCGAATAGACTCTTCTTGTTTATATCGCCTTATGGCTGCCTTATACTGACCCCTACTTCTACACATAGTCATGTATACTGGTCCTAATCTGGGTCTACCATGAAAGCAGCACAAATCATAGGCATCTTTCGATTCCCTCTTCAGGGGGGCAATAAAATCATTCCATCCAAGAATAATCTTAGTATGATAGTTGTAAGATTTAATCAGGGGGCTTCCTGCTTCTCTTAACAGGGATATTATCTTACTATGATATAATACCTATCTATGAGTTTATGGTGAGAATCATTTGAGCAAGGATTATTACAGGCAAGATGCAAAATTTCTAAATTATTAGAGAGGTGACTTGTTCTGTCTTTGTATTCTATTCTCTGCTGCATATCAACATTGGACCAATCGACGCGATTATTCTTACTTATTGAGTTCTTGTTAAGTCATGTTGCGCATAAACATGAAAGTATATATATATATATATATTTTTTTTTTTTTTTAAGTTCGGGAAGAACCGATTCGCCTCTATTTAAAAGGGCATATCTCGGCGGAAAAACAAAGAAAAGTGAGAGGAAAGACAGAGGAAAAAGAAAGGGTGAGGGGGACAGTCGAAGTGGAAAAGACCAAGGACTGCAGGGTCGAGCCCCATCATCCTTGGGTGCTAGGGCCGGGAGGGCGCACGTGAAACCTCCAGGAACAAGCACGTACAAACGAGCACAAAGAGCACTCAAGAGCACGAGCTTAGAACCCCCTTGTGGGGGATATATATATATATATATATACAGGGTGTCCCATAAGTCTGGCATCATAGGGAAAAAAAAAAAAAGGCAAAACAAAAGCTTTTATTTACAGAACGGGCTCAATATGTCCACCATTGTTTTCAATACACAAATTCAGACGTGATACCCAGTCAGCAAGCACACGGTGAATGATGTCAGGAGTAATGGTGTTACATGCCCCAATAATGCGCTGCTGCAAATGTTCAACACTCCTAATTTTCTCTGCGTATACCAGCGCTTTCAAGTGGTCCCAGAGATAAAAATCTAGTGGCATGAGATCCGGGCTTCTAGCTGGCCATTCCGCAGGCCCTCGACTTCCTATCCAATGACCAGGGAATTGTTGGTACAGGTATTCCCTTACTTGGGTGCAGTAATGTGCAGGAGCGCCGTCTTGGTGGAACCATGTTGGGAAATTTCCTTCTTCGTTCAAGACACTGGGAAATGTTTCTTCCTTGGGCATACGTAGGTAGGTGCCTCCAGTGACATGTTCATCGAAAAAGGGGGGGCCTATGATGCGATCCTTCTAAATGCCACACCATACCATCACCCGAGATGCACCTTGTTTCTTTGAAGAGGTATACCAGTGAGGGTGGTTTTGAGACCAGTAGTGGGTGTTCTGTCGATTTACCTAACCATTTCCATAAAAAACAGCCTCGTCACTGAACAGAATGGTGGACGGGAAATTGGCATCCCGAACATATTGTTCCGTAGCCCATTCACAAAATTCCATCAGTTGGGATCATCTTCGCTTAATTTCTGTAGGATCTGAAGTTTATATAGATGCCATTTGTGAGCCTGAAGAATGCGATGGATGCTACTTTTTGACACTCCTGTCTCGGCGGACAATCGCCAAAGAGACTTATTGGGACTTCTGTTAAAATGAGCCAGGATAGCAGTCGCTGTATCATCATCAGTGGACCTCCTTGAAGGTCTGCGTGGTTTATCTTCTATGGATCCTGTTTCCTTAAACTTTGCAACAAGTCTGCTAACACAATTCTGTGTTATTGGCTCACGGTCTGGATGCAGTCTGTTAAATTCAGCAGCGACCTCTCTCTGACTCCGATTTCCTATGAGTAGAATTATCTGGATTCGTTCTTCCTTGCTCACAGACATTATGGCCTGTAGAAAGAGAAAAATATGAATTATGGTTTGTAGAAATAGAAAAATATGAATTTCTATGATGCCGGATTTATGGGACACCCTATATATATATATATATATATGAAAATTATTTCACGAAAGTAACACGTGAAAAATATTTATGATGAATAAAACCACGAACGAAAGGAAACACAAAATGGTGCTCAAGCGCTTTCGTTTAATGACATCCTCAGGAACACTGAAGTACATAAAAAGGTTACAGCCTATATATAGGTTATAGAAAGAAAAAAAATAAAAATAATAAATACATATATATATATATACACACATATATATATACACACACACACACACACACACACACACACACACACACATATATATATATATACACACATACATACATACATACATACATACATACATATATATATATATATATATATATATATATACTGTATGATCAAAAGTATTCGGACACCCCGGAAAATCCGCATTTCTGCAAATATCACCTTCGCCGAAAGGTATGCTGGGAAAAAGCGTGGCGAAACTATAATGCTGAGGGTTCTGTTAAGTTTATCAGTAACTGTTGTGAAGCCATGCCGCGCGGACGTAACTCTCCGAGTTCGAACGTGGACTCATCATCGGATGTTATTAAGTAACGTTTCTATACGAAACATTGCAGCCAAACAGGATATACCAAAGTCGACTGTAGCGGATGTTATCATGAGATGGAAGCACGACGGTGCAACTAACGCGAAAAAACGTTCCGGACGACCACGCAAACTGACGGAACATGATAGAAGAAGTTTGGTACGACATGTCAAGAAGTCCCGCACGTCCTCTGCCGCTTCCATCGCTGAGGAGGTAGGAAGAGCATCGGTACCTCGTTAGTACTGTAACTATCCGCAGAGAGATGCACATACTCGGTTATTATGGTAGAGCAGCTGTACACAAGCCACTGATTACAAAAGAATGCCACGCGTCGTTTGCCTGGTGTGTGTCCCGTCGTCCTGGACCGTGGAGGACTGAAAACTGTTCTTGGAGCGATGAGTCGCGGTATTCACTCTTCCAGTCTGATGGGCGTGTTTGGGTGTGGCGACAGCCCGGAGAAACGGCTTCTTCCTGACTGTGTACGTCCAAACGGTGAAGTTCGGTGGAGAGTCCATCATGGTATGGGGTTGTTTTTCTGGCTAGGCTCGCCCGTTGGTTGTTTATACCCACTACCATGAACGCTGACGTTTATCTCGACGTTCTGGACAATTCGGCCCTCCCTACACTGTGGCAATACTACGGAGATGGCCATTGTTTGTTTCAACAGGATCGAGCTCCCTGCCATACTGCAAGGCGTGTGCAGGACTGGTTTCGTGAAAATAAGGTGGATTTGTTAGACTGGCCTGCTCAGAGCCCCGATCTCAACCCAATCGAGCACATGTGGGACGAACTGGAGCGACGGATACGAAACCGCACACCACGCCCGGCTTCACTTGCATCTCTTGCATCAGCTCTGCAAGAGGAATGGCGAGCCATTCCTGCACAGACTTGCCGAAAACTGGTGGAAACTATGCCTCGACGTGTTGACACTGTAATAAAAGCAAAGGGTGGACCTACTGGTTACTAAATGCCATAATAAAACCATTTTTCCCAAAACCATGCGGTGTCCGAATACTTTTAATCATAAACGGAGAAGTAAAAATAAAAATTAAAAATTAAAGGATTATCAGAGAGGCATACAGATTTGTAAGGAAAAAATATCGATTTTTAACACAAGATCAAATGAATTATAAAAATACAAAATTTATACTGGAAATCTGCCCGGGTTTTAACACACTGCCTTTTTTGGTTAAGTTTCGATGTCTATAAAAATAAAATGAAAATTAAAAGTTAATAAAGTAGTATACAAGTTTACCAAAGATTTAGCGTTCTACCCTTTTTATCTAAATTTGTTTTGAAGGAATTCAAAACAACAGGATCGAGTTGAAAAAGACCTTTGCTTATGTTGAAGTTATTTGAAAGTTGGATAATGGCAGACTCAAGAATATTTCTATTAACAATGTTGCTAGAGTGGAATAAAACAAGCATTATTCCAATCAATGCAGGGTGGTAACTCTGACAAATGGACAAAGAGGGCACTGGACAACTGTCCTGTTCTAACGGAATATTGATGCTGTTTTATACGTGTGTGCAAGTCCTTTCCCGTCTGACCTATGTAAAAGGAATCACATTGTTTACAACCAATTTTATAGATAATGCCTGAATTATTGGTAGGGCTGTTTTTTACTATGATATTTTTCACAATATTGTTATATGAAAATACTACATTAATATCCAAAAGTTTAAGTACATTAGCAATGCCTAAAAAGCCCGGGAAAAATGGAAGTACTAAAATATTTTTTGACAAAGTACGAGTGTTATTATTGACACGATAGAAAGTTCGTTTTGCCTTGTTGAGACAAGATTCCATAAACGCAGATGGATAACACAAATCACTTCCAATACCGTTGATTTTTTCCAATTCGGCATCGATGTATTCCGGACTGGCGATCCTAAGGGCGCGGAGAAACATTGATGAAAAAATGGCCTTCTTAGTGGGGTGTCATGTCCCGAGTAAAGTGTACGTAGGACAAATTGTTTGTTGTTTTCCGATAGATACTAAACTTAAAACCTGGGCTTTCCCTATGGACACGCACATCCAAAAATGGGATTGAATTGTCTTGTTCCACTTCTAAAGTAAACTTAATGGAGGGGACTTGATCATTTAACTGAAGGAGGAAGTTATCCAGGTCACGATTCATGGGCCAGATACACAAAATATCGTCCGTACCGCAACCAAGGGATGCCAACCCCGAGGATTCTCGGAATGTAAGTAATTTCGAAAAACTCCATATAAATATTGGAGAGGAGGGGCGATAAGGGGTTGCCCATGGCCATCCCAAAAACTTGTTGATGATACTCGTTATTGAAAGTGAATTTACAGTCTTTGATGCAAAGCTTAATAAGTTCCAAAACAATGTGTGAAGGTAGTGGCAGGTCATACTTATGTAATTCTCGGGAGAGAAAGTCAAGCATATCGTCAATCGGCACTTTTGTAAACAATGAACAAACGTCAAAACTGATCAATCTATCGTTAGTTTCAGTACGTGCATTATTCAATTTTTCAGTAAGATCCATGGAATTTTTTACATGTGAACCAGAGATAGTTCTGAGAATGGGGGACAAGACTTTGACAAGCCATTTGGAGAGTTTATAAGTAATAGAGCCCACCGAGCTAATAATGGGGCGCATAGGGTTGCCAGGTTTGTGGGTTTTAATAAGACCGTAAAGGTAGGGCAGAGAAGGTGAAGTGGACATGAAAAGCGGAATTAAGTCCTTATGATCTTTGAGAATGCGTTTCAAGCCATATTAAATGATTTGATGATGTCATCCTGCGGGTTCTTCCTAAGTTTGCTGTATGTGGCGGGGTCCTGGAGAAGCTCGTTCATCTTTCCGATGTAGTCCACTTTGTCCATAATAACTATGGTGTTAGCCTTGTCTGCTTTAGTAATATGGAGTTCCCCATCTTTTTTTAATTGTGAGAGGCTATTGCGAAAACGTTTAGGAAAGTTATCTTCGTAATTACTATTCGCTGCACTATAAACGAGGCCTTTAACTATGTTAAACAAATACTGAGGGAGATTACACTGTTTTTCAAAACACGCGAGACTGTAACAAATTTGTAAAGCCAAAGGTTTTTTAACAATAAAAAAGGACATACCATATCCAAGGGCACTTTTTGCATCGTCACTAATGTTTTTCGAAGAAAGGCTCAAAACACACTTTGAGCTTGCTTTTTTTACTCCACTGACTATTTCGAATGAGACTTAATTTTTCGATCCAAAATGTTACGAAGTGAAGTAGTTCTCCGACGCAACTCGTTGTAAATTTCATCAAACAAAGGTTGGATCCACGGTTGGGGCAACCCTATACGCCCCATTATTAGGTCGGTGGGCTCTATTACTTATAAACTCTCCAAATGGCTTGTCAAAGTCTTGTCCCCCATTCTCGGAACTATCTCTGGTTCACATGTAAAAAATTCCATGGATCTTACTGAAAAATTGAATAATGCACGTACTGAAACTAACGATAGATTGATCAGTTTTGACGTTTGTTCATTGTTTACAAAAGTGCCGATTGACGATATGCTTGACTTTCTCTCCCGAGAATTACATAAGTATGACCTGCCACTACCTTCACACATTGTTTTGGAACTTATTAAGCTTTGCATCAGAGACTGTAAATTCACTTTCAATGACGAGTATTATCAACAAGTTTTTGGGATGGCCATGGGCAACCCCTTATCGCCCCTCCTCTCCAATATTTATATGGAGTTTTTCGAAATTACTTACATTCTGAGAATCCTGGGGGTTGGCATCCCTTGGTTGCGGTACGTCGACGATATTTTGTGTATCTGGCCCATGAATCGTGACCTGGATAACTTCCTCCTTCAGTTAAATGATCAAGTCCCCTCCATTAAGTTTACTTTAGAAGTGGAACAAGACAATTCAATCCCATTTTTGGATGTGCGTGTACATAGGGAAAGCCCAGGTTTTAAGTTTAGTATCTATCGGAAAACAACAAACAATTTGTCCTACGTACACTTTTACTCGGGACATGACACCCCCACTAAGAAGGCCATTTTTTCATCAATGTTTCTCCGCGCCCTTAGGATCGCCAGTCCGGAATACATCGATGCCGAATTGGAAAAAATCAACGGTATTGGAAGTGATCTGTGTTATCCATCTGCGTTTATGGAATCTTGTCTCAACAAGGCAAAACGAACTTTCTATCGTGTCAATAATAACACTCGTACTTTGTCAAAAAATATTTTAGTACTTCCATTTTTCCCGGGCTTTTTAGGCATTGCTAATGTACTTAAACTTTTGGATATTAATGTAGTATTTTCATATACAGTAACAATATTGTGAAAAATATCATAGTAAAAAATAGCCCTACCAATAATTCAGGCATTATCTATAAAATTGGTTGTAAACAATGTGATTCCTTTTACATAGGTCAGACGGGAAAGGACTTGCACACACGTATAAAACAGCATCAATATTCCGTTAGAACAGGACAGTTGTCCAGTGCCCTCTTTGTCCATTTGTCAGAGTTATCCCACTGTATTGATTGGAATAATGCTTCAGTTTTATTCCACTCTAGCAACGTTGTTAATAGAAATATTCTTGAGTCTGCCATTATCCAACTTTCAAATAACTTCAACATAAGCAAAGGTCTTTTTCAACTCGATCCTGTTGTTTTGAATTCCTTCAAAACAGTTTTAGATAAGAAGGGTAGAATGCTAAATCTTTGGTAAACTTGTATACTACTTTATTAACTTTTAATTTTCATCTTATTTTTATAGACATCGAAACTTAACCAAAAAAGGCAGTGTGTTAAAACCCAGGCAGATTTCCAGTATAAATTTGTATTTTTATAATTCATTTGATCTTGTGCTAAAAATCGATATTTTTCCTTACAAATCTGTATGCTTCTGATAATCTTTTAATTTTTATTTTTACTTCTCCGTTTATTGCATTATATATATATATATATATATATATATATATATATATATATATATATATATATATATATGTGTGTGTGTGTGTGTGTGTGTGTGTATATGTATGTATATTTTTTTTTTTTGTAACCTATATATAGGCTGTAACCTTTTATGTACTTCAGTGTTCCTGAGGATGTCATTAGACGAAAGCGCTTGAGCACCACTTTGTGTTTCCTTTCCTTTGTGGTTTTATTCATCATATATATATATATATATATATACCCTCCTCCATCTATGGCCCTGGGTGGTTCAAATTGACGGGGGTTCTGGTTGGGAGGCAGCAACGGATATTTCTCGCGATACTTCTATAATATTCTAATTTTTTTTCTCTCGCTGTAGGGTCGACAGTTGTTAATTCTTCTCTTTCTATAATACTCTGATACCTTCTCGGAAGGTTCGCCGATTTTCTGTTTATGACTTATCGACTTTATTGACTAAGTTCTCGGACGAGACATGGCTTGAAGGAAAAGATAAAAAACTTTCACTGTAATTTACTTCTAAAAATGTACAGGTAGTGCTCTGAATTTACAGGGGTAGTAAAAATGTACAGGTAGTGCTCTGAATTTACAGGGGTAGAGGGTCGACCTCTTTCGACCATGGCACAGGCCGGAATCTAAAAAAAATTAAGGAGGCAAGGGGCCTCTGCCCCCTCCTCGCAGCCAGGCTGCTAACAAGGGACTGAAGTGACCGAAGTAATTGAAGTCTAAGAAGAAGGGACATTATTTTACAATTACATGATTTATATACAATCTAAATTTTTTGAGGGGAATGCAGTTTGAAGGTTAAGTTTCCCCCCTTTAAACACATGATCAGATGAAAGATTCCAATAAAAAATAATCGTATTTTCGCCGAGTATGCATTTCTAAAGGGCAACATAATTTCGTAGTACATTAAGTACAATCGAAGTATACCCTGAGTACATTGTAATTTCGGGTTTACAACAATTATGACTTACATAATTATGGATTAGTTCATATTCACTTAGTATCGTTTAATTACACTTCCATTTAAAGTACATTATTCCAGTATATATTAAATTATTATCGTTTCATTAAAGTACATTACGTCATTTACAGTTCTTAGTGTTTTTATATTTATATATGGTTATTATATGTGATTATTAGTACAACACAAAGTACATGGGCACATAGGAGATAATTTATACACAACATGACACACATGATACTAAGTTATAAATTTGAATCAGAGGGACAGGAGGTTTCACGTTTTCAGATGTTCGATTCATGGTGTAATTAGCGAATTGCGTACACTTGCATAAGCGTTTTCGAGTTCATTGCGGGAGGAGAAATAATTAAAAATAAAATAAAAAATAAAAAAAATACATGAGAACGTATTTGGACGATTTTGAACGAACAGGTACGGAGGCATAAAATTTCGTACCATTTCCTAGATTGACACGAGTAAAAATGAATATTTAATAAAATTGATATGGGATAATGGTCAAGATAAGATATGGACGTATAGATGAATATGGTTGAATAATAATATTTATACTACATAACACCACAACATATAAATAATGACGTGTAAAGTGTAAGGTTTTTTTTATTATTAAAGAATTTACCATACATTGAACATGAAAGATATCCACATACCAAATGGGTGATTTAGTATTCATGGTATGGAAAATGTGAAGAGAATTTAGTTACTTTATGATGTCATAGTTATTTACATCATACGTACAGTATAACCTGTATAAGTCATTATTGGGGGGATTTAAAAGAACGAATTAGAGACAAAGAATGGGTATTAAGGACTAAGAAGTACAACTACGGGTTCCAATCCTGTTATATGCAATGTGTATGCATAATCTAATAAAATTTAGGGAAGAGGGTTAAATGTAGGACAACCATAATTAATTATAATAAGTTCTCTACCAAATGGAAATATGGATACGACTAAACCATAGAAATGGTAGGTCGCATGGTTGTGACACTGAAACAAAAATAGAAAGCAATAAATAAAAATTTTATCCAAACTCGCGTTAAGCGATTTTGGGTCTTATGTAAAAATGAATATTGATTATTCATTGTTCATTTTTACACACACACACACACACACACACACACACACACACACACACACACATATATATATATATGTGATGAATAAAACCACGAAGGGAAAAGAAACACAAAGTGGTGCTCAAGCGCTTTTATCTAATGACATCCTCAGGAACACTGAAGTAAAAGGAGAGTTAAAGACAATATATAGGTTACAAAAATAGTGTATAATATATATATATAGTAAGTATAGAAATAAAATTGTGGGAGGAGCAAATACATTTGTATGGAAAACACAATTTTAGCACTTTGCCCGAAATTCAACATAAATTCAAATGGCTTGTTTACAACCAATTTTTTTATAGTTATTGTCTGAATGATACATAGGTCACAAAAGAATGAAGAAATAAAAATAAATATAAATTGGAAAAAATTACAACTGATGTCTCTGATATTAAAAAAAAACATACTATACATACACCACACACACACACACACACACACACACACACACACACACACACACACACACATATTTACCAAAGGTTTAGCAGCCTGCCCTTCTTGTTTAAATCCATTCTGAAGGAATTCAGAGCAACGGGATTGAGTTGAAACAGACCTTTACTCATGTTAAAGTTATTTGTAAGTTGAATTATAGCAGACTCAAGAATATTTCTATTAACAATGTTGCTAGAGTGAAACAAAACAAGCATTATTCCAATCAATAAAATGGGATAACTCTGACAAATGGACAAAAAGGGCACTGGACAACTGTCCCGTTCTAACGGAATATTGATGCTGTTTTACACGCGTTTGCAAATCCTTTCCCGTCTGACCTATGTAAAAGGAATCACATTGTTTACAGCCAATTTTATAAATAATGCCTAAATTATTGGTAGGGCTATTTTTTACTATGGTAACTTTAACATGAGTAAAGGTCTGTTTCAACTTGATCCCTTTGCTCTGAATACCTTCAGAATGAATTTAAACAAGGGCAGGCTGCTAAACCTTTGGTGAATTTTTTTTTTGTGTTGTCTTTTTCCTTAAATTTGTACGCTTTTCTTACAATTTTATTTTTCAATTTATTGTTGTATGCGTATTTCTTATATATATATAATATATTATATATATATATATATATATATGAATAAAACCACGAAGGAAAGGAAACACAGAATGGTGCTCAAGCGCTTTCGTCTAATGACATCCTCAGGAACAATGAAGTACATAAAGAGTTACAGCCTATATATAGGTTACAGAAAAAAAAATAAAAATAAAAATATATATATATATATATATACATACAATAAACGGAGAAATAAAAATTAAACATTAAAGGATTGTGGGAGGAGCATACAAATTTGTAAGGAAAAACTACAGATTTTTAGCACAAGATCAAATGAATTGTTTCCAACCAATGTTAAAAAAAATTAAAATAAATTTATACTGGAAATCTGCCTGGGTTTTAGCACTCTGCCCTTCTTGTTTAAGTTTGATGTATATAAAGATAAATTGAAAAATAAAAGTTATTAGAGTAGAATACAAGTTTACCAAAGATTTAGCGTTCTACCCTTCTTATCTAAATCTGTTCTGAAGGAATTCAAAACAACAGGATCTAGTTGAGAAAGACCTTTGCTTATGTTGAAGTTATTTGTAAGTTGGATAATGGCAGACTCAAGAATATTTCTATTAACAATGTTGCTAGAGTGAAATAAAACTGAAGCATTATTCCAATCAATACAGTGGGATAACTCTGACAAATGGACAAAAAGGGCACTGGACAACTGTCCTGTTCTAACAGAATATTGATGTTGTTTTATACGTGTGTGCAACGATATGGCACAGTAGCTGGATTCGTTGGACCAGTGGGTGGACAGGGTCAAAACACTCCAGGCCATCCAGGGCACTGCGGGAATCCGAATAGATGACAAACGACCCATCCGGATGCTCCCGCACCACCTCCAGAGTGCTCAGAATGGCATAGAGCTCCGCTGTGAAAACGGAAGCCTCATCAGGGAGACAGGTACATCGGGGAGCAAGGGCAGACGACTGGGGAACAGCCGCGGCCCCAACGCCCCCCGACGACCTCGAGTCATCTGTGAAGACCGCAACACATGCAGAGTGACACGCTGCATGCTGAAGGAACAGAGACCGAAGCAAGGCAGAGTCAGAATCGGCCCTGCGAACGGGGCGCAACGCCCTACAGCACGCAACAGGGGTGCTCTCCCAAGGTGCAACACCCTTGAAAGAGACCGGTATAACGGATGGAGGAGGAGTGCCCATACCATCGAGGAGGGAGGTCACCGTGTCGGTGAAATACCAACCCCCATCCCGGCAGAACGCCCTCTCAACCACCTGGAACAGAGGAGAGTTGGGAAGACGGAGAATCCGGAGATAGTGCTTGGCAATGAGGAACGACCTCCGATCCTCCAAGGGAGGGATGTCGCACTCAACCTGCAGACTATCAACCGGAGAGGAGCGGAAGGCGCCAGATGACATGCGCAGTCCTCTAGAGAGGACCGGATCCAGTATCCGAAGGGCCGTACGGGAGGCGGAGCCATACACCACACTCCCATAGTCTAATTTTGACTGTACCAGGGACACGTACAAACGGAGAGTGTCCGCCTATCCGCGCCCCATGTAGTATGCGACAGATGTCCCAGCAAATCCAGGGTACGTCTTGTAGACTCGCGAAGGTGGGGAACCCAGCTCAAACGGCTGTCGAAAACCATACCCAGGAAACGTACTGATTGAACGAGGGCCAGAGGCTGACCCCCGAGTGTAAGATTAAAGGCCGGGACGGCGCCGGATCCCCGTCTCCTCGACGGAAGGAAGGCCACACACGAAGTCTTCGGGGAAGACAGCGTAAGGCCCACCGACGACGCCCAGCGTTCAACCCGATTGACCGCGAGTTGGACTTGCCTCTCCACGGGGGGACTCGTCCCGCGGCATAGACAGCCAGATCGTCGGCGTAGATGGAACAGCGCACCGAGGGCGGAAGGGCTCCCGGTAGCGCAGACATGACCAGATTGAAGCAGGAGACGCTCAAGACACACCCCTGGGGCACCCCCTCCTCCTGAACATACAGGTCAGATAGGGCCGCCCCATTACGGACGCGGAAAGTGCGACGGCAGAGGAAGTTACGAAGAAATGTGGGCAAAAAGCCCACAAAACCAAGAGACTTCAAACGGTCCATGACAACTCCCCGACGGGTCGTGTCATAGGCCTTTTGGACATCGAAAAAGACGGCCAGAACAAGATTCCGGCGGGAAAAGGCCTCCCGTACATCATGACCAAGGAGGAGAAGGGGGTCCAGAGTACCCCGAAATCGACGAAAGCCATACTGGGTCGGGGGGTATAACCCAAGCGACTCCAGTGTAAAGGAAAGTCGGACGGCCACCATCTTTTCAAGGAGCTTGCATAAGCAGCTCGTCAAGGCAATAGGCCGATAGCCCGCCACTCCGCCGGATCCTTCCCCGGCTTAGGTATCGGGACCACAATCGCCTCCCTCCAACGGGAAGGGAACGACCCCTCAACCCACACCCGGTTGAAAAGATCCAGCAAGAAGTGTAGGGCCATCGGGTGCAGATTCTAAATAAAGTCATACGGAATGTCATCAGGGCCAGGGGCGGAAGAACGACGGGTTGCCAAGGCAGCCCGAAGTTCCCGCATCGTAAAGAGACGGTTATAGGGCTCGTTCCCAGGCGGCGGGAACGTAACGTCCGACAAAGGACGATCCGCAGCTGAAGGCGAACGGGAAACCGCAGCAAAAGCACCGGCCAGCCGATCGGCTACAGCAGCAGGATCCGAAAGGAAGCCGTCCCCGTCCCGAAGGACAGGGCGATTAGCAGGGACTGGCTTCCCCTCGATACTACGTACCTTCCGCCACACAGCAGCAGAAGGGGTAGACGAGGAAATGCTGGACACAAAAGCACGCCAAGAGGCCCGACGGGCCAACTTGAGAGTCGGGCGGGCGAAAGCCTTCGCCCGCCGCATCTCAATCAAGTGGTCCGCGCGCCGGGTGCGGTGGAAGCGGCGCGTTGCCCTCTTCTTCTCACACACCTCCTGGTGACATGCTGGAGTGGACCGGAAGTTCGAGGAATACAGTCCTCCGCGACGCCCATCACCACCCGCTCGAAGAACTCCAAGCTCTCATCCACAGAGCCAAAGCTCAACACCGAACGGGCAATGACGGAATGAGCTCTGAAGGATGGCCAGTTAGCCCGCGCAAGGCACCACCTCGGTCGAGACGAGACACCCGGCTGCGGTCCGACCGGCTCAAGACAGACTGGGTAATGATCACTGCCATAAGAGTCCCCCAACACCTTCCACGAAAAATCGAGTAAGGCATCGAGGGACACCAAGGAGAGATCAATACAGGTAGATGAACCCGTGGGTTCGTGGAAGTAGGTAGGTTCACCGGAATTGAGGCACGCGAAGGAAAGTTCCTCCATTAAGGAGAGCAACATACCAGCAACATTAGTCGACCGGACATCTCCCCAAGCCGGGTCGCGACTGTTAAAGTCCCCGAGGAGGAGAAACGGTCGAGGCAGTTGCAACACCAACTCGCGAACCGCGTCGCGAAGGAGGGTCATGAGGAGGAATATAAATCGAGCAGGCAGTGTACTGGCGATCTAAAAAGAGCCGCACAGCCACAGCCTGCAAGGAAGTACGAAGAGGCACACCTCGCGAGGGTAATGAATGATGTACATAAATCGCCGCACCCCGCCGGCGTGTGTGCTCATCCGGGGTGCAAGGGAAACCAACATAGCCAGAGAGACGAGGGAGCCCCCGCGCAGCCAGGATAGTCTCCTGGAGACAAACACAGGAAGGCCGCTCGCTCTCCAGCAGGGAGGCAAGGTTCTCCCAGTTAGCTAAAAGCCCCCTACAGTTCCAATGCAAAATGGAACTGTAAGGGGAAGTAGCATTATAAGAAGCAGAGAAATAGCCACGGACCAAGCTGAGCAGCAAACTCAACGGTCCGTAACCAGGGATGGAATCGGCTTCCCTGACTCACCCCAAACGGGGGGGGGGCCACTGACCCCGCAGCTGCTTCACCTGTAGTAGAACGAGAGGTGGAAAGTGGAACAGGGAGTTCAGAGGGGGGCTCCCCTGAGGGTGGGAGAGAGAACGAGACGGGCCCAGCCGAAACCCCCGACCCCACCAGAAGGGGCCGGGGAGAACCAGATGTTCGAGGGCTCGTCACACAGGCAAGTGCTGACGGGGAGGGGAGGAAAGGTCCACCACAGGTGGGAGAGGTAGATCCAGGAGAGAGACCCGACTACTCTCAGCAGGAGCCGAAGGGAGAGACTCCATGAAGAAGGGCCAGGCTCCTCTCGACCGGGTCCACCATGGGAACCGAGTCAGTAATCGAGGGTGTCATGGGGCGGTGTACCTCAACCGACACCCGGACACTAGTTGGGGCACCGGGAGGTGACGCCTCACCAGCCCTCCGTATAGGGGGGGGGAGTCCCGAGCGGATCAGGAGCGGCGCGCCGCTTCCCCTCCGGTGAAGAAGGGGAAGCAGGGCGAGCAGTGGTCATGATCGGGTCTGGAGGGCTCCGACCACGGCGACGCTTCCTCCTCCCCTTCGGGGCATCACCTTCCCCACCCGAGAGACGAGTAGGCAAGGATCCAGACCCCAAGGCCGGAGAGGGAGAAGGGGCACTTGTAGGCAGGGAATCAGATGGGATGTCTGAAAGTGAGGCAGAGGGACAAGAAGGTCCCGCGGCGCCAGGAGGACCACCAACCCCCGGAACTTCCAGGGGGGGGGCACCACCGGGAGGGGCCCGAGGACCCGCCAGGGCCAAGAGCCGCAGCATAGGACAACCCCCGCCGCGGCTCCCGTTCACGGACCCTATCGCGCGCCTCCCGCGCACTTAGGAATTCGGTAGTCCTTAAAGACCGCACCTCGAATTCAAACTTGAAAACGGGGCAGTCCCGAGAGGAGGAAGGGTGGGCCCCCGAGCAATGTTCCCTCTAATTTTTTTAAGTCCGTGTGCGCAAGAAATTTTCGTCGTGCGTACATTTAGATTCATGGTGAAAAATTGTGCCAACTTTTCTGAGCGCTATTATCTTCAAAATGAAATATATATAAATATTAAATACTTTATAAATATTATTTCCATAAGGTGATAGCTTGATCATTACGGTACTATTAAATGAATATTAAAAAACTGTTTACGATATTATATATTCTTAAAAAAGAAAACATTTTATCCATTCTAAAAATATGAATAAAATAAAAAATGGTAAAATAAAATTCAACAAAATAAAGAAATAAAATAAAAATAACATTAATTGAAAAATGACTATTTTAATTATCATTTCTCAAGACAATTTTTAGCATTTAGCAATTTAAAATAGACTATCAAGATTAATACAGGATTTTATCCATTCACAAAATAGGAATAAAATAAAAAATAATTTTATTTTTTATGAATTATGAGATAATTACTATTCGTTTTTATTCAAAAATAAGAAAGAGAAGGTTTATATTCAATGCGTTAATGTATAAAAGGAAAAAAATGCAAATACATAGAGTAAAAAAAATCTGTATTGCGTAATTGCGCGGACGTCGGCGAAGTCGGGCGGAAGGGATTAATACTTAAAAGAGCGACTATAGAGTATGTTGATGCAAATGGTCAGACCTTGTGTGACGGTATATTTTTGAAATTGCTTCATTTACTGTCGTGACTCATGATACGCTTGAGCCTGTGCGCATTTTATTTTGCTGTGTGCGCGGGTTTCACAAGGCGTGTGCGCGCGCACACGCGCACACCTTAGAGGGAACATTGCCCCCGAGCAGTTCGAGCACCGCGGGGGCTTCGTGCATGGGGTATGGTGGCAGGCTCACTGCAGTGGACATATAGCTTACCCTCACGGCGGCACGCAGAACTAACATGGCCGAACCGGTTGCAGCCAAAGCAGTGAACCGGGTCAGGCTCATACGGTCGCACCGAAAACTCTCACGACCGGCGATCACCCACGCCCCAGAACACCTGGGCCGGAGGCACAAGGGAGTCAAAGGTCAGGAGCAGACGAGCGGACTGGGTAAGAGCACCATCCCGGCGCGACGAAAAGCGGAAGACCTTCGTTACCCCCTGGGGGGCAAGATCCTCCTGCAACTCGCCAACCGGGATTGACAGCAGACGGGAAGCAAAAATGGTGCCCTGACAGCTATTCAATTGCGGATGGGGAGTCACAGAAACTCTGCAACCCAAAACATCCTGCAAATGTAGAAGGGACTCAGTCACCCCCGAAGAACGGGACTTCAAAAGAAGAGACCCATCCTTCAGAGGGCGGATATCATAACGACAAGGAACCCCCACCGTCTTAAGACGCTGAAACACCCGTTCTGAGTTGCCCGGAAGGGAGCCAGCGGAAGGGCGGAGAACAAGGAACCTGTCCACTGGACAGAAATTGACAGCAGGGACAGGTCCATGTGTAACGGTAACCGAGAGTGGGCTAGAGAACGAGGGCCGCGAAGACCCCGCCCTACGGCCACCATGTGTCCGGCCACGAGAGCCAGACGCCACAGAGGACGAGAGGGGGGCATACAGCTTTAAGGTCAATCCAGCGGAGGCAGAGGCCGCTGAACGACCAGAAGTAGAAGTCTTATCCAAGGGCGGGCCAGAGTCGTCAACAGGAGGGGATTGAAATTTTGAAATTGAACCCATAAACAATAGCTTTACAAAAAAGACGGCTTCGGACCCAAGGCAATGCAGCATCCTTCAAGGCGTAGGCCCACCGTCCCGGGTAGCCCGCCCCCCAACCTGACTGTCGCTTTAAAAACAGCAGATTGGCTCTACGGAGATTTGTCCGTTAAGGGCCTAGCAAAGACCCAATCCAGACGCAGCAGCGGTCCGGGCGCCCGTACCGTTCCCAGAGCACGGCTCAGCCACGGAGCGATGCCCCCCGGCGGGTGCACCCGATGACCACAAGACTGCAAAATACAAACAGAGGAGGGGGGGGGGGATACTACAATTGACAGAGGCCCAAGACCGAGTCAAGACAAAAGAAATTCTGGGAGATACGGAGGAGGAAAAAAAAAAAAGAAACCGAACTAGGTAACTCTTCGCCCACACCCCGCGAGGAGTTGAGGAAACCCCAACCACCCACGAGGTGTACGAGCCCTTGCCCGGCAAGTCGGAGTACCTAATCAAGGGTGTATGTGTATATATATATATATATATATATATATATATATATATATATCCGTCTCCGTTTCTCTTTCTCGTATTCCGCCTCGCCATGATATCCGCTACCATATAGCGGGAAGTGGCGGTAAACGCCCCAATACAAAAAAAAATATATATATATATGCACTAGAATCACAAAATAACACGTGACCTTATTAATAAGCAAACAACCCAAGGAAAAGGAAACACAAAGTCCGAGCGCTTTCGTGATATATTCACATTATCAAGGAATATATCACGAAAGCGCTCGGACTTTGTGTTTCCTTTTCCTTGTGGTTGTTTGCTTATATATATATATATATATAATATATATTTTTTTTTTTTTTTTTAAAGGGTGGGGGGACAGTCGAAGTGGAAAAAGACCAAGGATGACAAGGACTGCAGGGTGGGTCGAGCCCCATCATCTTTGGGTGCTAGGGCCGGGAGGGCGCACGTGAAACCTCCAGGAACAAGCACGTACAAACGAGCACAAAGAGCACTCAAGAGCACGAGCTTAGAACCCCCTTGCGGGGATATATATATATATATATATATATATATATATATATATATATGCGCGCGCGCACACATTTGGCTACCTTTGGTTAGCTTCCGCCCTAATTGTTCATTCTGACGAAGGTCAAGCTTTTCACTCTATCTTAGACGTACAGTTTAACGTGGAATCCGAACCACGCCCCACCAGTAGCCCAGCGTCTTAACCACTAGGTCACCTAGGGTGCCCTTTTATCTACCAACCACTTTATTGTGTAGAAGGATGAACAGCTGGGTTTTGCTGCGCGCTGGCTGCCGTCACTGGGTCTCGATCCCCGGGGCCGATGGATTCGTAGTCAGCGACGCTAACCACTACACCACCGAGGATCATGTGTATATTATATATATATATATATAGGTATACAGTATATATAATTTTTTTTCAAGTAGTCTTATTACTTATCTTTCTCTGAAACTATTTTCGGTTGGAGAGAACATAATCTTAGATTTTCATTGCCTGGTTCATCAGAACTTTCCTAAGGTCCTTAAATTAATGCTAAAAGTTCTCTTTGAAGATGGGAGTGTTTTCTACTTAAAAATTATTTCTTAATTTTTCCTTCCCTGCGTTTTAATAAGATGTCATGTTAATGGTTTGAACACGTTTTAATAAAATGTCGTGGATTTTCACAAATATTTTTAGAAGTACCATAATTATTTTTTTAAATGACTTGAATGATATCGTATAATAATGTATTAATTTCTTTAATAGCCAATTCGTGTTTATGGTCTCATGACAGAGCCAGGGGAAAATACAACAATTTTCACTCTATTTGGATCAAACAAGACAAAACACGAGTGGATTATTGTTAAGGTAATTTCACGTAGATGTATTTCTATTAATCTTTAAAAAAAAAAAATATTTGCTGTCTAAGAGCCAACCATCAGCTGATCCTTTTTTTTTTAACTCAAATTCCTGTTTCGCAGATCGATATGTATCGCGTGTTCAAGTACAATTGCTCAAAGGAAGACTACAAACCATGGACACCGTTTGATGTGAACAGCGGCCGCCGCTGCCTTTTGGGTCGCAGAGATATATATGAGCGGCGTATTCCGCACGCCAACTGCTATAACGGCTTCAACTACGACCGCCCTATCTCTTCCGAGAACTGTCACTGCACCAGAGAAGACTACGAATGTGACTTCGGCTTCGTTACTGCCCTCCAAGATTTCACGACGTTTTCCACGGGATGCGTCAAGGATAGTGATGACATTGTAAACCCTTTCATCATCCCGTTCTCGTGCAAACAAGATAGATTTTACAACAGAACCAAAGGGTATCGCAAGGTGCCTGGAGACACTTGTGAAGGTGGGGAACAGGGCACATACGATCCCGAACCTACCCTGTGTCCTCTGAAGTGAGTATCATCTGTTCCTCGTGGCTTCATCATTTTATAACAGATTAACCGATGCGGATCGCTTTTGTATTGATGTTTACTCTCTAAATATTTTATTTTTAGGGAGGAAAAGGAATTTTTGTTGGTATCAAATAGAACGCAAATCCTACGCTACGATTTACTAAACCCAAAGGATGGCCTGCAACCCCTTCCATTGCAAGGGTTGGAGGCAGTTATTGCCTTGGACTTTGATTTGAAAAATAATTGCTTGTATTGGTCTGATGGTACAAACAAAAAGATCATGGTACGCATAATGGGTATTTTCCATTTGTTTATGTAGTAGGTAGTTCTTTGGCTCATCTATGATGCAAGTATAAGGGGCCAAAAATTTTTTTTGGGAATGCCTGTGGGCTCAGCCTTTATTTGGTGCCTTTTGCTGAAAAATTAAGCCATGCAAAATTATAGGCCTTAAAAATAATATTTAGAGCTTGCTCAATGACTCCAAAGTTTACCCTCTTTAGTATAAATTTTATCATTTATGGACATTACAAAAAAATTCTAATGTTCATACATGTATTGTACCAAGCATGCATATACACAATATATTGAGCACTACCCTGTAAGCCATGCAAGATCTGGGTAACTGAAGACTTGTGATGTATGGGCTCTAGAGATTCAACTGATATTGCCATAATGAAACTACCTTTAAGCGGTTTCTGGACATTCCGATCACAGACCAGTTCGATCACAGGCCAACATATTATTAGTTAGTCATTAGTTACTAGTTTCTAGGTCAATAACCTCAGTGCTAGCTAGGTTAATAGATAGGGCTGTAGTCGGGTTCTGTTAAAATGCAAGGTAAATCTTAAGGCCGCGCAGTAACCACGTATCCTACATTAATATCACTTTTATCAATAGATAGAGCAGTAAAAACTATATATACAGGGTGTCCCAGAATTAACTATCTATTTCAATGAAATCGGACAAATTTTTTAAAAACACACTTTTATTTATGTTTATCATGTTTAATGTGTGTTAAAAATGTATAAATTTCTAAATTTTGTTCATAATTTTATTTTCATAATTTCTTCATTATCTGGTCCAATGAAAGACCGTCTGAAGTCATAGAATGGCAAAGAGACTCCAAAAGTTAACGTGTGGCTTGGAATGACCAAATCCAAAATTTATGGTGCTCCATCTTGTTGAAACACAACATTATCAAGAATGCCATCATCAAGAAGCTGCGGTTTGAGAAACTGCTGAAGCATATCAAGGTAGACGGTACCTGTTACAGTTGCTTCCGCAAAGAAGAATGGGCCATAAATTTTGGATTTGGTCATTCCAAGCCACACGTTAACTTTTGGAGAGTCTCTTTGCCATTCTATGACTTCAGACGGTCTTTCATTGGACCAGATAATGAAAAAATTATGAAAATAAAATTATGAAAAAAAATTAGAAATTTATACATTTTTAACACATATTAAACATGATAAACATAAATAAAAGTTTTTTTTTAAATTTGTCCGATTTCATTGAAATAGATAGTTAATTCTGGGACACCCTGTACAGCTATATAAACTTTAAAAATATAAAAAAATTACAATAATTTCAAGAAATGTTATAAAATGTAGGATACGTGGTTGCTGTGCTGGCCCTCAGTTAGATCAATTGTATGCCCTTGACGATTGGTTAGGTTAAGTCGTGATATTTTGTTAAGACTAACTAAAATATCACGATTTAACCTAACCAATCGTCAAGGGCGTACAGTTGACATAACCTTTCAGCCTTTCAAATGCTCCATGCAATGATTCCTCATTTCACGGAGGTCAAGCTTGTCGCCCCTCCTCTCGAGTTGGTCTTGTAAAGTAGGGAGTTGGTTTCTTTTGCTCCACCTCATATAGCCAGGACAACCGACTTATCTGGGATTGTTCTGAAGGAAGCTTCTAATCTTTTGAAGATATCCACTGCAACGCCACTCGTGTTCCTTAGTTCCTTGGGCTGCTGGTTAAACAGTCTTGGTCTTCTCACAACAAAGCTATTTTCCTTCAGGGTGTTGGTGGTGGTGGTTAGCCGATCAGCCCACCCTGATCGAGCAAGCCGGCGGCACGCAGGGTTGAGGATGTTCCGTCTAGCCTTTAATTTGGAAACACGACATATTGTTACTTTTCTATTTTCCACTGTAGAGTAAAATTAGGGGCTAGTTCCTCCATTATTTTCCAAGTATAAATAATGGTGTACCTCTCTCCTCTTTTCAGTGAAACAAGTTTAATTCATATAATCTTTCCCAGTAATTTTGTTCTTTGCACCGTGCATTCAGTAACCTAACCAGGCATTTAATTAACCTAACTGGGCATTCACATAGCTGTGATATACTCGTATGTTATTAATGTAGGATACGTGGTTGCTGTGCGGCCTTAAAAGTAAATTTACCTTGCAGTTTAACAAAACCACACAGCCCTATCTCTTAACCTAGCTAGCACCGAGGTCCTTGACTTAGAAACTAATAACTAATGAAAAACTAATAATATATTGTCTTGTGATCGAACTGGTCTGTGATCGAAACATCCAGTTACCATTTAAGCCAATTACGGCTTCAAGATCTCTATGATCGGTAAAGGCAACATGACACCTCAGCCAATTACAGGGGATTAAACTAGTGATGTCATTAATAAAACATTTTCAGGAGAAAACAGGTGGCTGATCGACAGTGATCGTAGTCTCACTTGACAGACTTTGGAGTCGTTGAGCAACCTCTAAAAATTATTTTTAATGGATGTGATTTTATGTGGCTTAATTTTTAGACAAAATGCTCCAAATCGAGGTTGAGCTCATTGACCTTTTAAAGAAAATGGTTTTTGCAGCACACTAGTGGGCATGGGTTTACTTAACTAAAAATCTGGAAAGTATAAAATAGGCAGGAATTTTACCAGATTTTAAATTTAAGTATAATTATTTCAGTTGTGTTTACATAGTGTGAAATGCAGTGTAATATTGGAAGATTGTTTATGGGATATATTGTAATTATAATAATGATGATAATAATACTATTATTAACAACAAATTTTGGGGTTGCTTAACCACCACCATAAAATCTTTGGTTATATGACACGGGGGACCTACAGCCTTGTGGAATCTGAGCCCCTACGCCCTACCCCACCGAGAAAGACCCAGAGAAATGCCTTCATTGCTGAAATCTGAAGTTCGACCCGAGACAAGAACCCATTACCTTCCGATTAACAGCCTGGTGCTGTACCACTGGCGGGTATATTCTTCGAAAATAAGCTTAATAAGAACAGTATACTGATAGTCTATACTCTATAGGAATATATAAGCAAGAGTCATTACTTCTATTTCAAATGTTGTCATTTTTGCCAGTTAAGTAGGTATAATATTTTACCTCTAGCGTCAGTGCTTCGATGGTGAGCACCGACAGGAGACGTTGATTGACAAAGGGATAGGGTGTGTGGAAGGTCTGGCCATAGACTGGGTATCACTCTCCCTCTACTTCGTGGACGGCGACAGAAAGACTGTAGAAGTTACGAAAGTCGAATCCCCGCTCGCTGGCAGGATGCGGAAGACGCTTCTCCAGGAGCCCGTTGTGGATTTGCCCAGGGGCATCGTATTGCATCCCGTCAGAGGGTGAGGATGAATGTAATGTTTATGCTTTGTGCGAAATTCGTCTCAAGTTGTACTGAAGTTTGATGGTACCATGAAAAATTTAATGATGAAAGGATTCATTGCAGTAATTTATAAAATTATGAGATAAAAACAAAAAGTTTGCTGGTCAGGTATTAATTCTAAAAACATGCTTTCACTAATTGTTTTTTGTTGCAGGTATATGTTTTTAACGGATTGGTCCGAGTCTAAGCCGATGGTTGCAAAAGCAAACCTTGATGGAACCAATTTGAAGGTAAATGAATGTAGTTTGTAGCGGTATTAAACTTCCTTAAATTTGTATCCTTTTCTACTAGAAAAGGGATGGAATGAAAGATTGATTAAAGCAGATTTCGGTTTGCTACATTTTTTCTTTTTCAAATTCCTCACAACTGGAAACCTATTCAGTTCATCTGATGGGTAGACTCGTGTAACTATTTTCAATATTTGAGGCGAATTCTCCAGAGTTCCATTCACTATCGTTAAATTATAGTGTTTACATGGTGTAAATATATATATACATTTACACCTGAATGTATATACAGTATGCACTACCCCTTAAAACTTTGGAAGCGCCTGCAGGTTTCTCGTTCACGTTTCACCACGATAAGGCGTCATATTCTGTATCAAATCTATTTATGGATCGTATTATATCTAGAACACTTAATATTTTAATATGCTGAGGTTGATTGCTTTGCTTTTCATTCAAACTGTGTAAAAATGGCTAAAGACGGATCTATAATTAGTATATGTATGTATATTTCATCGATGCATTCGTAGTTTAAGTGAAAGTATATATGGGATGATTTCCTTAAAGCCTAAAGTAAAGCTTAACTGCCAAATTAAATTAAATAAATAGTTCAGCTTCACAATTATTTATGTCATTGTAAAATCAATGTGTTTATTTTATTAATAAAGGTTATTCAATTCAATTCAAATATATCTGATCTTTTTAAACGCCTGAACGGTTAGGGTAATCTGCACCAAATTTAGTATACACGTTAAGGGAGAATCTCGGAAGGTTTTAGGTACACATCCGCCCCTCCCAGTCACCCACCACCCCCACCACCTTGTTTCGGGAGAGCTTTGCTGAGGAAGACGCAGCGGGCATTCTAGTATATGCAAGGGTGTTCATAAAGTCACGCAAGTGAATATGGTGGTGTACATGCATATTCACGTGACTGAATACCCTGAATACATGCAAGGCGAGTCAAAAAGTCCTGCCCCAAAAGTGTTTATTGTATATTATTTTTGATGCAGAACTTTTGACTTGCCCTGTAATACATAAATTGGACTTGGGGCTAAAGCCGAAGCCGACCATTTAGAAAGTCAGGAAGCGGAAGCAGAAGCCGAATCTTGTAGAACCGGGACCGGAAGACGAGTTCCTCAGTTAACCTATTTTAAATTAGTATAGGTTAACTATTTTTGGTTATTAGTATTACTAATAATAAAAAATATTAAAATAGTTAAATAAAAAATAAAACCCCTCAAACTATACAAGTAACCTAGTCTCGAAGCCGAAGCCAGCCATTTTCAAATTCCCGAAGCTGGCTTCAGCCTCATGTCTGATACATTTACTATATAAAAGACAGGATAAATTTAGCAATACTCGTTATATCATCTGTGACTAATACTGGTATTTCGTTGTGCATACATTACTACTACAGTGTAATATCTTTAAAGTTCTGCATAATACACAATCAGTTGAAAAGCTGTCGTAAAACTCCATGTTTCTTTGTGACAAATATCATTACTGATCGATATTCGCATTCTGTTAAAGATCTTGTTTGGTATTGGGCAAGTGGGTTGGCCAAATGGAATCACGATCGATTTCCAAACGGAAAGAATCTTCTGGGCTGATGCTAAGTTAGACTACATCGCCTCATCAGACCTTGATGGAAATGGCTTTCACAAAATTGTTTCAGAAAATGTAAGTAGAGTACAGTAGTTTTTATAAATCATAATAATTAATTATTTATCTTCTTCAGCGCTTAGCATTTGAAGTGAGTCTCGTTCATATTTCCTTTAAATATGGCCGCTCAAGATGATTTGATTTTGAAGAGGGAACTCTGCTTTCTACATTTAATTACAGTGTATAGCACTTCGGAATTCGATAATTGTACTTGCAAATAAAAAAAATATTTGCGGACGATTCTGCGATGTGTCCGTAATATATTAAAAATGAAATTCTTAACATTGATCAATTTAATAAGTTGTTTCGAGGCCCAGATGATTGATGTTTTCAATATGAATTGTAGGATCATTTATGATTTTTTATTCCCAATCATTAACTGAAACCATCCCATTGAAGCATAATGTAATGCAACCATTCGCTGTGGGCGTCTACAAATCGATGCTGTTCTGGGATGATTGGAAGAGACTTCAGATTTTCCAGGCAGAGAAGGAACATGGCCGGAACATCATTCCTTTGAGTCACATTCCCATGAGTGGGCTCGTTGACCTAAAAGTCTTTGGGCATTGGTCACAAACTGGCAGCAACAATTGTGGGTAAGTGAATGAAGCCACGATATTCACCAGATATCATTCAAGTTATGAAAGTGTGGTAGAAGGAATTCTTGTTTTTTTCTTTCTGCCTTGTTTTTGTTCCTGTGGAGGGTAAACTGAAATCTTGGGAAAATGTCCTTTGGGATATCAAAAGTGAAAATGAATAGTATGTAGAATAAGTGGAAATATAGTTTTGGTGGTAGTTTCAGTATATATTGCTCACAGTGTACAACTTAATTATCACACACACACACACACACACACACACACACACGTACGTTCTATGCGATGATTCCTCATTTCACAAAGCTACACACACACACACACACACACGGACAGGGGGGGCACAAGAGAAGACCTGGAGCAAGCAAAAATGTTGATGGCTCTCACAAATGAGTTTATGCTGACAGGAGATACAGAAAATACCAGAAAAAAATAACTGCTTAGATCTGGTATTCACGAATAACACGAACTTGACTGCTGATATAAAATATAACCCCAACCATTATCTTAGACCACAACTTAGAGATATCAACAAATATGACAAGAAGATTAAAAGACAATACACATATTGAGGAAAGAAGCAAATTTGGGGCCTTTAACTTAAACTCCAAGACTATAAATTGGGAAGCAATAAGATCGCACATGACCCAAATAAAGTGGAGAACAGTTTTAGAGAATAAAACAACTGAAGAAATGCTAACAACCTTGGAAAAAAAGACGCTGAGAATTTTAGAAAAATATGCTCTGAAATCACAGCCCAAAGGAAAGAGGAGCTGGCTAGAGAGGCAAAAGAGAAGAATATTCCGCAAAAGAAAGAGAGTGGAAGCAAAGTTAGCCAACTGCGGAGATAATGCCAGGAAAGTAATACAAGAAAAACTGGAGAGTATCGATAGGGAAATACAAACCCTGATTAAGGACCATACAGAGAGGGAAGAGGAAAAGGCGGTAGAAGCAATAAAAGAAAATCCAAAATACTTTTATAGCTATGCGAAAAAGGAAACAAAAATGTGCACCGCTATCGGGCCCTTAAGGAAGAGAAATAATGAACTAACTGACGATCTAAAAGAAATATCTGAAACATTGAGAGACCAGTATGAATCAGTTTTCAGTACCCCAAAAAGTGATAAAGCGATACTTGACATAGATGCATTCTTTGAAGAGAAATTGCAAGGAGAGTGGAAACAGACTTTTAGATTTTACCCCAGAAGATGTAGCGAGAGCTATAGAACAAATGAAACCCCATTCAGCTGCAGGTCTGGACAATTGGAATCCATTATTGATTAAAAACTCTAAAAATGAAATGGCTACACCTTTATACTGGATATGGAGAAGATCCCTAGACACTGGGGCATCTTGAAAAGAGCAAACATTGTCCCTATATATAAAGGAGGGGACAGATCTCAAACACAGAACTATGGACTAGTGTCAGTGACGTCCCACCTCACCAAAGTATTTGAAAGAATAGTTAGAGAGAAAATTTACGATTTCTTGGAGAGACTGGAAAGATTCGACGAAAATCAGCACGAATTCCGATCAGGTACATCATGCCTCTCACAACAAATAGAGCACTACAACAATATCCTAGATGCACTGGAAGGCAGTGACAACTATGGTGTCATATATACGGATTTTGCTAAAGCTTTGGACAAATGTGATCATGCTATAATATCACATAAAATGAAATATATGGGAACAACAGAATCGGAAGTACGCAGCTCAGTACCACAAGGTACAGTCCTGGCCCCACTCCTGTTCATTATCATGCTTAACAGACAGACAGTGGAATAAACAGCAACAGTATAGTAACATCCTTTGCAGACGATACAAAGATTAGCAGAAAAATCAGCGATGCAAATGAAGTGGAGGCCTTGCAGGACAGGAACAAAATATACAAATGGTTAGAAGACAACAACATGACATTTAACACCGAGAAATTTCAGCTCTTGAGATATGGTAGAAAAGAGGAACTTAAACAGGCTACATATTATGCTCCAGATAGACAGGAAATTCAGAGAAGCATGAAAGTAATCGATCTCGGGGTAATAATGACTGATAATGTGAAATTTGAAACACAAAATCAGATACCTATAAATAAAGGAAATAGAGTCGCGGGACAGGTACTAAGAATGTTCAAAGGAAGGGACAAGACAGTAATGATTCCCCTGCTAAAAACACTGATTATACCAAAACTTGAATATTGCTCAGTTTTGGCATCCCCATATAAAAAGGAAGAAACTAATAGACTAGGAGAAACTCGGAGACATTTCACAGCCAAGATTGATGGTTGCAAAGAGCTCAAGTACTGGGAAAGACTACATAAACTAAATCTACTCCATGGAAAGAAGAAAGAGGTACACCCTAATCAACATATGGAAAATGATCGAAAAACTGGTGCCCAACCTCAAACTAAACCCAATTAACAACACTGGAAAATAGGAAAGACAGAATGTGTAGTGTCCCCAAATTAAGGCCCGACAAGGGACCTCTTCAACACTGAAGGAAAATAGGTTGGTTGTCAGGGGGCCAAGACTTTCTAACCAGCTTCCAAAAGGACCTCAGAAACGTTACAGGGGTCAAAGTTGAAGTTTTCAAGAGAAAACTAGATGCCTGACTCAAGACGGTACCGGTTGTATCCGGATGTACGGTGGAGAGCGCAAGAAAGCAACTCGCTCCTCCACCAAGCCAGACCTAGAGGCGGGGCCACCAGCTTGACCTTCGTGTGAAGAGAGACCATCACACAGAACAGCAATGAGGTTAACGAGGTATATATATATATATATATATATATATATATATATATATATATATATATATATATATATATATATACATATACATATACATACATACATACATACATATACACCTACACCTTACCTTACAACCTTACAAAGGTTCCGCGCGATGATTTCTCATTTTGTGAAAGTCAAGCTTGTCGCCCCTCCTCTCGAGTTGGCCTGGTGAAGTAGTGAGTTGGATTCTTGCACTCTCCACCTCACATAGCCAGGTACGCCCGGCTCATCGGGGATTGTTCTGAGCCAGGCGTCTAGTCTTCTTTTGAAGATTTCCACTGCAACTCCCTTCGTGTTTCTTAGATCTTTGGGCAACTTATTAAACAGTTTTGGTCCTCTCACTACAAAACTATTTTCTTTCAGGGTTAAGGATGTTCCCTGTCTCGCCTTCAATTTGGGAATACGACACAGTCTACCGCTTCTACTTTCCACCGTTGTTGGGGGGTTATGGGATTCAGAGTAAGATTATTTTCCAAGTGTAAATAATGGTGTATCTCTCTCTTCTCCTTTCCAGTGAATATAGGTCTAGTTCTCGTAACCTTTCCCAGTAATTTAGTTCTTTGCACCCATTGATCTTGGCTGTGAAGCTTCTTTGGTTCCCCTCCAGCTGTCTAATGTCTTCTTTTTTATATGGGATGTTAGGACCGAGCAGTATTCCAATTTGGGTATTATCAGGGTTTTCAGTAGAGGAATCATTACATTCCTATCCCTTCGTTTAAAGGTTCTCAATATCTGACCCGTTATTCTCTTTGCTCTGTTTACTGCTATCTTATTTTGTGTTTCAAATTTCGCATCATCTGTCATTACAACCCCTAAATCTTTTGCTCTGGAATTTCTCTGAATTTCCTGTCCATTTGGGGTATAATATTCCATGGACTTTAGGTCTTCTCTTTTTCCGTACCGTAATAGCTGAAATTTCTCGGTGTTAAACTTCATATTGTTGTCTTCAGTCCACTTGTAGATTTTGTTTATGTCGGTTTGTAGAGATCCTATGTCTTCTGGGTTTCTTATTTTTCTACTGATCTTTGTGTCATCCGCAAAGGATGTTACTGTGCTGTCTCTGGTAACGTCCTCATCTATGTCAGTTAGCATGATTATGAAGAGTAGTGGAGCTAATACTGTTCCTTGTGGTACTGAGCTGAGGACCTCTGATTCTGATGAAGATACTCCTTGTACTGTAACGACTTGCCTCCGCTCACTAAGGAAATTATATATCCATTTCCCTACTTTTCCTGTTATTCCCATATATTTCAGTTTATGTATTATGATTCCGTGGTCACACTTGTCGAACGCTTTAGCAAAGTCTGTGTATAGTACATCATAGTTTTCATTACTTTCAAGTGAATCAATAATGTTGTAGTGTTCCATTAGTTGTGATAGGCATGATCTGCCTGACCGAAACCCGTGTTGGTTATCATTGAATTTTTTCTGAGTTTCCAAAAAGTCATAGATTTTCTGTCTAACTATTCTTTCAAATATTTTAGTGAGATGAGATGTAAGCGACACTGGCCTATAGTTTTTGGCCTCGGATCGATCTCCTCCTTTATATATTGGGACTATGTTCGCGCTCTTCAGGATGCCCGGTATTTCTCCCGTGTCTAATGATCGTCTCCATATCCAGTATAGGGGCTCAGCGATTGCATTCTTGCAGTTTTTGATCAGTGTGGCATTCCATTTATCCGGTCCTGCCGCTGAGTTGTTTTTAGTTTCCCTATGGCTTGTGTAATATCATCCGTCGTAAAGTCGAAATCCGTTATACTTTCCCCTTGTGGTTCTTCTTCAAAGAACGCGTTTCTATCGCATATCAATTTGTCAGTTTTTGGGATACTGAAAGATGATTCATACTGAGCTTTTAATATTTCAGATACTTCTGTTAGATCATCAGATAAATCACTGTTCTCATTTTTTAAAGGTCCGATAGTCGCATGGTTTTTCGACTTTCTTTTTGCGAAATTATAGAAGTACTTTGAGTTAGCCTTTATCGCTTCTATAGCATCATCTTCTTTTTCTGTATGCTTCTCGATTGTTCCTGTATGACGACATCGATACTTTGTAGTTTATCATTTAATATTTTTCTGATGTTATCTTTACAATTACTTAATTTTGCAGTCACTCTTTTTTCTTTCGGAACAATGCCCTCTTTTGTCTTTCGAACCTGCTTCTCTTTCCTCTTTGTTGTATCTTTGGGACATGTTTTTCCACAATTTCTAACGTCTTCTCCTCTAACGTCATTAGCATCTCTTCCGTTGTCTTGGCCTCGAAAATGGTTTTCCAATCTATTACTTCCATGCTGGATGTCACATCTTCCAGTTTATAGCTTTGGAGTGAAAATTAAAAATTTCGAATTTGCTTCTTCTGTTGTGCGTGTTCTTTCCTTTCCTGTTGCCTTTATATTAGTTGTTATTTCAATGATATTGTGGTCTGATATCATAGTTGGGGATATTTCTACATTATCAATTAGATTACTGTTGTTTGTGAATACCAAATCTAGGCAGTTGTTTTTTCTTGTTTTTCTGTTATTTCTTGCGTTAACATAAATTCATCAGCTAAGCTAGTAGCATTTTTACCTGCTCCTGGTCTTCTCGTGTCCCCCCTTGTCCTGGTGTATACATATATTTTTTCCTATCCTTTTATATTTCATGAATGGGAAATTAAAATCACCACAGAGAAAAATATTTGGGGTTGGAGAGTGTAGATCTTTTACTAAGTTTCTTACCTCTGTAATGGAATCTGAAAATTTTGAGGTTGGCGTGTTTGGGGGTCTGTACATTACAATTAGTACCATATTTAATTTTTCAATTTTTGCTGCTACACATTCTACGTAGTTGTTTGAGGTACTTATAGCCATTTCTGCTATGTGCCTTTGCGTGTGTAAATAGCACATCCTCCTTTACGTCTCACTGTTCTGTCGGCTCGGAGGATGTTATAGTTGTCAATTTGTATTTCTTTTTTGTCAATACAGGACTCACAATTTTCACAGTTCGCCTGGCAGTCCTTTAGATGAGTTTCCGTGAGGCATGCAAAGTCTGCTCCGGCTTCTTGCATGAGTCCTTTCAGGTATGCAACTTTGTTCGTGGACTGGTTTGATTTAAGGCCCTGTATGTTGGCTAGGATTATTTTTATTTTTCTCTTTCTTTTTCGCATACAGGTGGTTCCGATTTGTTTTCCAATGGGAGTGCCGGTTTCATTGCCTTGTGATCCTCCGAGAATTTGCCTCTCTTTATCTTTGTCGGTACCTGTTGTCCCGATAACGCATGAAGTGCCTTTGTTCGTACCTTCTGTCCGGCTCTCGGATTTCTATATTTATATTTGTCAGCTGGTTTTGTAATTGCTGGAGAGTATTTAGCAGCTGAAATGTGTTGTTGGCTGCGTCTAAAAAATTGCCACTCTTATTTGATGTTCGTTTTTTCTGTTCCCTCGTGGCGTTCCTTTGAGGGTGGTGGTATCGGCATTTTTTTTCGTATTTGCAACTCCCATATCTTTCATAAGTGTTGCAGACCGTAAGATGGTGGAACATGCATTTCTTATCAAACTTGCAGTATCCACTTGTGTAATGCATTTTGCATAATGCAGGATGTGCATATATGCATTGCCCATCCCGATATCTGCAGTTTCCTTTCGCGTAGTATTTGCATACGATATTTTCTACGCTTCTGCTTTTTTATTATTTTCCAAGTTCTTAGTTTTGGCATTATCATTATTTTTCTTTGGCTGTTTATTTTCTACGTTTTTAGTTATCTTTTTATCATTTCGCTCGTTGGACCATTTGTCTACTTCGCAACTTTTACTTATTGCTTTCCTTTCATCTATATTTTCCTTCCGTATTATGTTGTTTATATCGTTATTTGTTATTAAATTGTTGTTCGTTATTATGCTGTTATTCGTTATTTCATCTTCTCTCTCATCCACCCTGTTTTTCATTGGGACCATTCTGGATTCATGTGTCCCCATTACTTCCTTCTTTTTTGTAACTTTCGAGTCTGCTATCTCCATTTCTTTAAAGACCTCGAAAGAATTTACGGTCTGTGTACATGCGTCACATACAAATTTGATCCCCACGACGTGTTTCGCGTTCGAGACGAGTTATTTCCCTATCATTCCAATTCGGTTAAAGTCGTTTAATCGTTGGCAGAAATCACATCTAATCGCTAGGTTTTCCGTTGTTACTAAATTGCACAAATTACAGATTGTGAGAATTTGGACCCATATCCATGCTATTCCTTAATTAGCGTAAGAAGAAATACCCACACAAATTCTTTATTTATTTACTTTAATTTTTATTCCTGTTTCTTTCCTTTCGATGGCCGAGGGTATTTCGAGGGTTTTCTGACCTTTTTCCTGCTTTGTTTCAAACTTTCTCGAATGTCAACCGTATTTCGTTTTGAATATGTACGTTAAAATTGGTGATAAATTATGTAAACTGTATTGCACTTTCTTAATTTTAATGAATTTCACTTTATAATTTATATGTGCGGATTCACTGATACTTTATACACTTTCGGGTGCAAACAGAATAAACCGCCGAGTAGATTATTCTCTTCTAATTTGGGTGTTAAAATCCGCATTTCTGCAACTATCACCTTCGCCGAAAGGTATGCTGGGAAAAAGCGTGGCGAAACTATAATGCTGAGGTGTTCTGTTAAGTTATCAGTAACTGTTGTGAAGCCATGCCGCGCGGACGTGAACTCTCCGAGTTCCAACGTGGACTCGTCATCGGATGTTATTTAAGTAACGGTTCTATACGAAACATTGCAGCCAAACAGGATATACCAAAGTCGACTGTAGCGGATGTTATCATGAGATGGAAGCACGACGGTGCAACTAACGCGAAAAAACGTTCCGGACGACCACGCAAACTGACAGAACGTGATAGAAGAAGTCTGGTACGACATGTCAAGAAGTCCCGCACGTCCTCTGCCGCTTCCATCGCTGAGGAGGTAGGAAGAGCATCCGGTACCTCCGTTAGTATTGTAACTATCCGCAGAGAGATGCACAGACTCGGTTATTATGGTAGAGCAGCTGTACACAAGCCACTGATTACAAAAGTTAATGCCACGCGTCGTTTGGCCTGGTGTCTCCCCCGTCGTTCCTGGACCGTGGAGGACTGGAAAACTGTTCTTTGGAGCGACGAGTCGCGGTATTCACTCTTCCAGTCTGATGGGCGTGTTTGGGTGTGGCGACAGCCCGGAGAACGGCTTCTTCCTGACTGTGTACGTCCAACGGTGAAGTTCGGTGGAGGGTCCATCATGGTATGGGTTGTTTTTCCTGGCTAGGGCTCGGCCCGTTGGTTGTTATACCCACTACCATGAACGCTGACGTTTATCTCGACGTTCTGGACAATTCGGCCCTCCCTACACTGTGGCAATACTACGGAGATGGCCATTGTTTGTTTCAACAGGATCGAGCTCCCTGCCATACTGCAAGGCGTGTGCAGGACTGGTTTCGTGAAAATAAGGTGGATTTGTTAGACTGGCCTGCTCAGAGCCCCGATCTCAACCCAATCGAGCACATGTGGGACGAACTGGAGCGACGGACACGAAACCGCACACCACGCCCGGCTTCACTTGCATCTCTTGCATCAGCTCTGCAAGAGGAATGGCGAGCCATTCCTGCACAGACTTACCGAAAACTGGTGGAAAGTATGCCTCGACGTGTTGACGCTGTAATAAAAGCAAAGGGTGGACCTACTGGTTACTAAATGCCATAATAAAACCATTTTTCCCAAAACCATGCGGTGTCCGAATACTTTTGATCATATAGTGTATGTGTGTGTCCCATAAGTCTGGCATCATAGGAGAAATTCATATTTTTTCTCTTTCTACAGTCCATAATGTCTGTGAGCAAGGAAGAACGAATCCGGATAATTCTACTCACATGAAATCGAAGTCAAAGAGGCCGCTGCTGAATTTAACAGACTGCATCCAGACCGCGAGCCAGTAACACAGAGTTGTGCTAGCAGACTTGTTGCAAAGTTTAAGGAAACAGGATCCAACGAAGATAAACCATGCAGTGGATCTTCAAGGAGGTCCACTGACGATGATACAGCGACTGCTATCCTGGCTCATTTTAACAGAAGTCCGCCGAGACAGGAGTGTCGAAAAGTAGCATCCATCGCATTCTTCAGGCTCACAAATGGCATCCATATAAACTTCAGATCCTACAGAAATTAAGCGAAGATGATCCCGACCGGCGGATGGAATTTTGTGAACGGGCTACGGAACAATATGCTCGGGATGCCAATTTACCGTCCACCATTCTGTTCAGTGATGAGGCTGTTTTTTCTGGAAATGGTGAGGTAAATCGACAGAACACCCGCTACTGGTCTCAAAACAACCCTCACTGGTATACCTCTTCAAAGGAACAAGGTGCATCTCGGGTGATGGTATGGTGTGGCATTTGGAAGGATCGCATCATAGGCCCCCTCTTTTTCGATGAACATGTCACTGGAGGCGCCTACCTACGTATGCTCAAGGAAGAAGCATTTCCCAGTATCTTGAACGAAGAAGGAAATTTCCCAACATGATTCCAGCAAGACGGCGCTCCCGCACATTACAGCACCCAAGTAAGGGAATACCTGTACCAACAATTCCCTGGTCATTGGATAGGACGTCGAGGGCCTGTGGAATGGCCAGGTAGAAGCTCGGATCTCACGCCACTAGATTTTTATCTCTGGGGCCACTTGAAAGCGCTGGTATACGCAGAGAAAATTAGGAGTGTTGAACATTTGCGGTAGCGCATTATTGGGGCATGTAACACCATTACTCCTGACATCATTCACTGTGTGCTTGCTGACTGGGTATCACGTCTGAATTTGTGTATTGAAAACAATGGTGGACATATTGAGCACTTTGTAAATAAAAGCTTTTGTTTTGCCTTTTTTTTTATTATTTTTCCTATAATGCAGGACTTATGGGACACCCTGTATATACACACACTACCAGTCAAAAGTTTAAGTACACCTACTAATTTCCAATGTTTTGCTGCTTAGCTCATGACATAAACTTCAAATGTAAACTTAACAGGTACTGGAGATGAATTTGCTTACCTGGCTTTCATATTGTATGCTTCAGTGCATCTGCCCTATGCAGCATGTTGTAACACAGAAGCTTCTTAAAAATAGCCTTCAAAATGTGTTAATTTACGTCTAGCACGCAACCTAAAATTAATGCCATTAGCTCTGCACAAAGGTCCAAAAACAGTTTAAAAGTCTTTATTGGGGTAGTGTGTTTCTTCTGGAGTATGTTAATACATGTGTTCAGTTATTAACTTGCACTGCAGGTCTTTACATATAAAATCCTTGCAGAGGAGCTAACTGTGTAGTTTAAGGTATATTTCTAGGTTTCAGAAAGCAAAAATGGGTGCCAAAGCTCGGTTAACAACAGAATAAAGACAGTCGATTGTAACTTTGAGAAATGAGTGCCAATCACTGAGGCAAATTGCAAAAAAATTAAAACTTTGTGAATGCGGTTGCTTGTGCCATTAAACGGTACGAAGAAACTGGTCAAAATAAGGACAGAAAAAGGTCAGGATGACCAAGAATGACAATAGACTCGGAGGACAAGTATATCCGAGTCTCCAGTCTGCGCAACAGACGCCTACAGCACCTGAAATCAAAGCCCAGCTGAACAACTTCAACAGTTTCAACATCAACTATTCAGAGATGAATAAGAGAGGCAGGATTAAAAGGACGAACTGCAGCAAAGAAACCAATGCTGAAACTCCAGAACAAAAAGAAAAGGGTAGCCTGGGCTAAAAAACACAAAAATGGACTGTTGAGCAGTGGAAATTTGGACTGACGAATCAAAGTTCGAAGTTTTTGGATCCAAACGCTGAGTATTTGTGCGGCATAGAGTGGGTGAAAGAATGACACAGCAGTTGTTGTGCCAACAGTGAAGCATGGTGGAGAAAGTGTGATGGTCTGGGGAAGTTTTGCAGTGGAGCAAGTTGGAGATCTCCACAAAGTCACTGGAATACTGAACAAACGTGGCTATCACAGCATTCTACAGCGCCATGTCATCCCATCTGGACTGCGACTAGTTGACTAACAGTTCATAATGCAGCAAGACAGCGATCCTAAACACACTTCCAAGCTGTTAAAATTACCTGAAGCAGAAAGAACGGTAACGTCAGCTCACATTTATGGAATGGCCAGCACAGTCCCCGGATCCGAACCCCATCGAGCTAGTGTGGGATGAACTGGATCGACAAGTGAAAGCCAAGCAGCCATCCAGTGCTCAGAAGCTCTGGGAACTCTTAGAAGAGTGCTGGCAGCAGCTTTCACCAGACTATCTTCTTTCTCTTGTTGAGCGCATGCCTCAAATTTGTTCTGCTGTAATTGCTGCTAGAGGAGGCTATTTTGATGAATCTAGAATTTAGACTTTGCCTTTGGTAAATTGTCCTTTATTTGTTATTATTTAAGTTCCCATGTTTGTACTTGTGAATTTGTGTCATGATAACTTAGTTAATAAATAAACTTTAAACAAAATTTGAAATTTATGAATATTTCAGGGTGTACTTAAACTTTTGACTGGTAATAAATATCTATATATATATATATATATATATATATATATATATATATTATAATATATATATATATATATATATATTCTCTGTATGTCATGTATGTTTCTTTTTTATCTTTATACTCATAGTATAAAATCGCATTTAGAATTACTTATACTTTACTGCAATTTAATTTTTCCTCTTTCTCGCAGAGAAAAATCAAGCAATAAATGTCAGTTCCTTTGCATGGGAGCACCTAACAACGAGCATTCTTGCCTCTGTCCATCTTGGCTTAAGGTCAGACATTAATATAAATATACATGCATGTAGACGTTCGGTAGTTTGACTAGCTAAGAACCAGAACCCCGTCAGAATGGCAGTGCCTTCTGATTAATCGGTAGATAACTGGAGACGCCAAGCCGATGCCGATTTAGTAGTAGTAGTAGTATACGCTCGAGAAATCGTATAATGCTCTTTCTTGATTGGTTGTTGATATTTGTCGTACGATTGGAGTACGCATCTTTTCTTGACCCTCGGCTTGATTTTGGGCCAGAAATTGTGGATGGGCGATCTTCGGACTAATCGATGGTCTCCCATGGTATTCGTTAGAAAAGCGAAATCGGAATACCGAATGTCTAATATGTATAATTTAGGGCAGGTTGATATTTTATATTCAAAAGTGATGCATTGTGGGGGTTTCGTATGGGTCACAGTAGTCACCTAGTAAAATACTTAGCGTGTCCTAAGGTTCCTACCCCCGGCATAAAATTTTCGGTTTTTATTTTCAATTTGCCAAAATGTACATTTTTCAGTAAAAACTCGGATAAAAATTGTTTCAGTTGTGTTAAACTCGTTTCTTATTTTTTTTATTCACACGAAGAAAATGGCTTTTTTTAAGTATATACTACGAGTGTACTTCAGTAAGTATCCGTACTTTTTATTTTAGTGATAATATAGTACTACCGTGTATATATATAATATATACTTGTAATAACGAGCCAAACTGAGATCTATAGGCTTATTTAGGCTAGCAACAGTATAGGCTTGTTTAGGCTAGCAACAGTTGACAGAAGAGCACAAGCGTAATCGTATGGACATCTGCTCTCGTCTTTTGGCGCGGTATCATAATGAAGGTGAAAACTTTTTGGAGCGCATTATCATTGGAGATGAAACCTGGATCCATCACTGAACCAGAAAGCAAATGACAGAGCGTGCAATGGAAGCATCCAACATCTCCCATTGCAAGGAAGTTCAAAGCGCAGCCGTCAGCAGGTAAAGTTATGCTAACACTTTTGGGATATACGAGGCCCTATCCTTGAACATTATCTAGAATGTGGAACTACAGTAACAAATACATCGTATTCTGACATGCTTTGGAATTAGTTAAAGCAAGCAATTGGCACAAAATGGAGAGGGAGATTGTCAGGTGTTATTCTGTTACACAACAATGCGCGCCCTCATACCGCTGCACAGACTAGAAAATGCCTTCAAGAACTTAAATTTGAAGTTCTCGACCATCCAGCCTACAGTCCAGACCTGGTACCTTCGGATTTTTACATGTTTGGACCACTAAAAGACGCTTTGAGAGGTCAGCGATTCCAAGGCGATGATGATCTGAAGGAGGCGGTGCATGACTGGCTACGCACACAGCCAAAAACATTCTTTTGCGATGGCATTAGGAAGCTTGTAGATCGCTGGACTAAGTGTATTGAGAAACAGGGAGACTATGTTGAGAAGTGCTGTGTTCATAATCTATCATATGTGAAAATAAAAAGTGCTGATACTTATTGAATTACCCTTGTATATATTAAGATAAAAAATAAGGAACAAATTCATGAATTACATAACATTTTTGAGAAATTAAACAACAGAACTTGTCTCCTACAAGAAAAAAAAAAAACATTACCTAATGAAGTGCTCTTTTGCACGATGCATAAACTTAAGCTATTTTGAAAGTAACACTGTATGTTTGTTTATTCCACTGTCCTTTCCATTCAAATTTAGGCAATCTTTGCCGTGATTCCAGTAGGTTAAGAATATATTGTTGGCGATTTTTGTAGCCAATTCGTACATCAGATGTATTCGTGACTAGATTCAGTGCTTTCTACTCCTTGGCTGTGACAAGGAAAGGCTGGTAGTTTGAGTGGTTCTTGTCTTGCTAGCAAAAGTTCCTTATTGCTAAAGTTTCTCAGAAGTGGAGGCGGATAAATTACCTCTTTCTGCCCATCAATCATTTCAGTGTAGTCTGAAGAATCAAAATTAATGAGTTCGAAGTAGGTCAAAGTTTCTTGATCCAAAAAATGTTGTTCTTGAGAGAATGATTCTCTGGATTGCAACCTCTCTAACCTCTCTAACTTCTCTTCTTGAGTCTGTTATCATCGATAGTAGAATATTTTCGGGGTTCGTAAAGTATGAGTTAATTCTGAAACACCAGTTCCATGATCAATCTGTATTTCTCCTTCAAGTCGCGCAGCAGATACCCTAAGTACCAAAAGTTAGATGATCCGTCAGATGCCAGTGGATGTGACTTAACCCAAAACCGTCCTGGAGCATAAGATAGTATAATTTCTACTAGATCTTTGAGATCTTGGGTTGGATTTGGTGTTGACACATAGCGTCTAAGAATTCTATTTGCTCTAGTTAGCCAACGAGCATGATGAATTGTACCAGATCTTTCTGCGAGATCTTTGAAGACATTTCCAGATTGAACAGCTAGGTACATATTGTAGAGATACTTTTGGTCGCTGCTTAAAGCATTAACAACATCAGATGGAATTTCATGAATGTTTCCTTTAACAGGAGAAAAAGCAACCACTTCCAGTTTTGTTAGATCAGTTTTCAATTTGGGCCTGTTGTTTTTCCATCTATTGCCTCGTAGACGTGCCTGAATGGTAGTTTGTTCATATGAAGAAGGCATACCAGCCACTGAACAGACCTATTCAGATAGATTTCAACAAGCTTTATTACTCCACCGATTCTTGAAGTGTTCACAGCAGTGCCATCACACAGTAAAGCTTTTAGTGTGTCTGAACTTTATGAGTCCACTATTACAGTAATCAGCTCTTCTGCTACACAACGAGCATTTCCATGATCAGGTGTTACATGTTCTATATAGATATTTCCAGGCTCTTTAACAATGACGTAGTGCTCTTCTTTGATCTTCCCTGCCCTGGTTAATGTGTCATTTCTTCTCCCATCAAAGACAATGCATTCTATTCCTATATTCTCCAATTTAACCCTGATACTCAATATTATTATTTTTATTTATTTTTTTTATTTTTTTTTTACCTACTAGTACTCTTTCCTTCTCCAGCTTTCTATCAATCATGTTGCCCTGATCCAGGATTCCCATATCTTTTAAAGCAGCATTAACAATTGCTGCTGCTGCTGCTACTGCCCTGCAACTCACTCTGTAACGATCTGCGGTCACTGCCAACTCTTCATAGGTATATTTGTTCAGCTCATTCTCTATTAACTCTATATCAGGAGCGAAGTCTTCGTCATCTTGGTCGGTCTCTACCTCCATGCTTTCAGCACCGGCTACATCCTGTGATTCCTGTGATGTTGAAGCGACAACTGATAGCTTCAGTCAAATTCTGCTTGTGATCTCATTCGGCGTTCGTGTTCTTTTTGAGCTCTAACTATAGACATTTTCCTCATCAAAGCAGCTTTTCTATCATTTGGCCCCAGTTGGTTTAACCTTTGCTTTTGTCCTGCAAAAGAAACCCCCTCAGCAATTATTTTATCCTTGCACCGGCAGGCATTTCTATCAATCCCTTTATCGTAGCAATCACAGGTACATACATCAAACATGGCATCATACTCGGAAACTTTTTGTTCAAATCTCTCGTCTCTTCGGTTTATAGGAACCTTGTTCAACTTTGAAGCTGCTTCTATCACTCTAACAACTTTCCGGAAGATTCCACGAGTACTTATTGTAGGGAAAGAGAACCTTCTCCATATGGTTTCAATGTCTGTTGCGACTATGTTACAACATTCATTAAAAGTAATCGATTTATTTGATTCAGCCTCTTCTCATTGTCGCACAAAGTTGTAGTGCCTCACTTCATCTGCTTTTGTTGGTGTCATAGCTGCTGGAAACTCGGAAGGATGTCCAAAGGCTGCATTTGATGACTTTTTTTGTTGTCATGATTAATTTGACTTAATAACCAATAATTTAACTTAAAAACCAGTAGTTTGAATCAATAACTAATAATCAATAATAATTTCACTTAATCAATAATCCGAAACAAAAATAAAATATAATTTTTTGCAAAAAGTACTCAAAAAAAATTAGGGTTGTCAGATGTTATTGCACATTTGTGAAATTTTGCCACAAAGTGGCCAATCTGGCAACCTTGCATAAAACAAAAGAAGTACCCATAAATCAAAAAGATACCCATTTGATTTAAGTAAGGACAAATAAGGTCTAACTTATTTTTAATATATCTTAAATTGATGTTCAGAATAGGTTCAAAGCTTATTGTGAAATCTCAGCTAGAATAGTGGTGAAAAAGTGGGGAACTATGTGCGAAGAGTACATGGGGTTGCACATAGCTCAACTGTTGATATGTTATTTGTTAACCCAAATGAAAACCTTTACATAGTGTCGTTTTTAAAAAAAGCCAAAAAAAAGTGTTTTGACCCACCCTACATTGTATGTGCTCAGTTATACAATTTTAGTCTGTAGGACTCATAAAAATATTTCCTGTTATTCACTGTCCCATATCGGCAAAGTTTTACAGTAGAAATTTAAAGGGAACGGTTCCAATGATTCCGTTGCAAACAGTAGCACAGTTTTAAAAGATGACCTTCAAAATTAGTTTTCTAGAGGTTAGTTCTTTTGCATCAATACATTTGCATGTGATTGTTGTGTGGTATGTCTGTCGTCATTACTATATGCTAATTAGGAGTCCCTGGCCATTAATGTTAGAGGTACGCAAACTTTTCTAATGGCAACTCGAACCCCGTTATGAAAGTTGTTGCTTTTACGAGGAAAAATCAATATAATTATCATCTGATTATGCAAATACCTGAAAGTATTTAATTATTAAAAGTTATTGTAATAAAGTATTAAGTAAACATCCCAGAAACTCGTTTACCCACAACGTTGGGGCGAGTGTGTGTGCACCCCTGGAGTCACCTAAGCCAGAGCAGAAACTGAGTAAATGGTCAACTCGATTCCATCTGATGCTAGCGGGTGGGAGTGAACCAGCGCCACCATTTGGAGACCATAACCGCGAGCTACCGAGCACCCATGGTATCAAGTATTAGAATTTCCATTATTATATGGATATTGAACATGCATTTGACTGTACTCGTAGTTTCTAAAACTCCATTCTGGAAGTATCAAGATGCTAATTGTGAATGTAAATGAAAAAATTAAAACTTTATTTTATCGCATCACAGAAAATACTAATTGCACAAAATAGTTTATTGTACAAAAGTTATCATTACAAAGATATCTTTAAAACATAATTTAGCATATTTAAAACGTATATTTAAGACTGCATAAAAAAAAAAATCACCGCAAAGATATCCTTAAAACATTATATGTATATGAAAAAGAAAAATGCGAAGCAAACAAATGTACACTGCACTGCAGTGCATATCCAATCTTGCTTTGGTGTGCGTGGTTGGGTCACTCAGTGCGATGGGTGAACCTGAATACAAATAAGATAAAATAAAAATGATTTAAATAAGGCCTTATTTTAATATATTTTGCCAATTCGAAATTCTATTTTTTCCTGATTTTTGCCTTCCTAGTTTGAGTTTGCGCACCACGGCATTAGTGTATCAATACTAAATATACTATTTTACTGTTACTTTAAGATTATTTTTGGTTAGTATAAACTGTTTTGCAGTATATACATACGAATCGGTATCCCATTCTGTATCGGGTAGGCACGACGCTTGAACTTGCAGCCAAGACACTCGCGTTAAGTATATAAAGCTGCGTAGCGATCACCACCAGGAATAAAGTACCACCGATCTTCATGGATCCAGTGTTACTTTTCATGACAATGTCGGGGGTATACCTCGAGTGGCACATCAAGCGAGACCAACGCCTCCAATTTACCAATTAACAGGTCCCTGAGGCGGTGATCCTGTTTGTATGTAATTGGTTTGGGTGTATCCAGTTAGGCGTTCAGGGAGTCGTGGCCGCTCCATAGAGAATCGTTGCAGTATGACTCGCTAGAGTAGGAGCTGGGGTGAAAAAAACCCACCACCACCCGATGGAGAATGGGAAAAGAGTTTTTAGATAATGTGGACATGTAAATCTTGGTTTTACGGTGTAAATACTTTCTTTAACAAGTTTTTATTCGCAGGTGGTTAAGGAAGAGAATCAAAACAAGTGTGTGTGCGAGGATGGTTCACAGCCAAACGAAATAGGAGCTTGCAAAAGTTCTGAAAACATGTGTTCTAAGGATTTCTATCGGTGTGACAATGGTTATTGCATTCACAAGACGATGGTTTGCGATTTAGATAACGATTGTGGGGACTCTTCAGATGAGGTTTGACTGCTTGCATTTTCATTTAAAATAGGACAATTGTATATATATTATGTATGTAAAGTATTTAATTTTCATTGGAGGGAAGCAAAAATTAGATCGCACCGTATTTTCAATCATATGTTAATCACATTAAAAGAAATGATAAGGTGACTTATTTATTGTGAGCCACCAAAGATGCAGATGCGGACGATCTGTCCGCTGGCGTTTCTTTTTCGTCGTCGTTATAAAGTTTCTCTAAGTAATCATCTACCGTTCCAGTTTTTGCATTCACTGGAAGATCATGAAATTCATAAGTGTATAGTTAGTCCTATCTTTTTTATTTGAAAATTAATGATACATTATTTGCAATTTATTTATCTACTTATTTTTTAAGCGAACTAATTAGAACATCACGCCGTTCTGATTTGTACATTTACTGAAAGTCACTTTTTATCCTGGTTACGCTGTGTCTTCGTAACAGTTTTTGGGATACAGACCGTGCTGATCACGAGCGTTTGTGTAGCGACATGAGCATTGTCTTCCCAAATTCAGACTTTTTTTAATTGAAAATCATTTAAACATTTTGAAAACAAAGGATATAATGAAGTTTAGGTTTGGCTCCAAATTGGGTTATTTACAGTGGGCTAAATGTCGCGTCCTCATACGGTATCTATGGCTGCGTGGCTGTGTATTTTATTTTTGGTGCTCACGAATGAAATATATTGGAACATTAATGTACAGTACTATTGTGGTTTCTGTAGCTGGCGAAATTACTTAATTGTGACGTAAACTTTACGCCTAAACCCAGTCGGCTCATCCGTCTTGACGGTTTTACAGTATATAAATAAACCAAAGTTCTTTCTGCACCAAATAATAGCGTACTTTTAGATTTGAAGCTCCTAATTATTGGTTAGTAGTAATGAAATCTTTACTTCTAAATTTGCACAGAAAAATTGCACCAAAAGCTCTTGCGACGCCAGCTCGTGGCAATGCACGAATGGCAACTGCATCGCTCCTGCGTGGAAATGCGACTTCGATAATGACTGTGATGACAATTCTGATGAAGAAAACTGTTCGTATAAGGAATGTACGGAGGAGGAATTCACGTGAGTAATGTCGACGTGCGTTGGTGTCAAAAGTGTCAAATAACTTTTGAGATATGGAACAATATTTGTCTTCATAAAGACGTTGAGGCGTTGTGCCCAGACCATGGAGAATTGGAATTTGGGCAAGGGAGAGGGGGAGAGAAGTTTTTTTAGTTGATGTTAAATGCTACTACTATTTGTTGAATAGTTGCAACAACAGCCGTTGCATCGACCAGAGGTGGCTGTGCGATCTCCAAGACGACTGCAGAGATGGAAGTGATGAAGCCAACTGCACTGTATCGAACCCAGACAAACGTTCTTGTAGTAGTAAGTAGGATTGCACCCCCTAATAATAATAATCCTGTAAAGATATTTGTTCGCCTTTGTAGATATCCGATATCAAGTAACTTCTTAGAAATTAGGAACTATACTAAGTTTAGGACTACTGTTAATTTACTTAGGGATGCACCGATTAATCGGCAAAGTAGTCGATGATGGCTTTTTGGCCTATTAATTGGTGCCTCTTGTGACCACTTCTGATGGTTCGCTTTTGTGATCCAACTGAAACTTAAAGGGAAATATGTTTGGTTTTAGTTCGTCATAAAATTTCTACTAGCTGGCTACAGAGGACGTATAGCTAGGCGGAAGCCATTATTCTGAGAGTAATAAGAGAAACGATATGGGTGGTCCATGCAGATGAAGGACAAGTCTGATCGTTTTGGCACTCTTTCGTCTTCTCAGATGAATCATTCCAGCAGTTTGTTTCAGGAGGACGGATCTGGGTATGGGGAAGCTGTGGTGATATGTTCATTCCCAAATTCTTGCAACCTAATGTAAAATTCGGTGGTTGTGGTGTTGGTATTTGGCACTGAGAAAAAAAACCTGACCCTGTGTTCGTAGAGGGATGTCTTAATTCACGAAATTACATATCCATCGTAGATGCGAGCTTCCTGTTTTTGATTCCGAATGGTACTATGGAAAAACTATACACACACGTCATACAGTTTACATTAGTTCACAACAAGGCCTAATTCAAACCCAGGCCTAAACACGCTTACAATATGGTATTGTATATGGTACCATTATTTAATAATTATTAAATACAAAATATTAATTTATTGTATTGAATAATTACAAATTGCCTCAGGATTTGCGATAAAGCCTTTTGGAAATGGGGAAAATTGCCACAACCTTACCTTACCTTACAACCTTACAAAGGTTCCACGTGATGATTTCTCATTTCGCGAAGGTCAAGCGTGTCGCCCCTCCTCTCGAGTTGGCCTGGTGAAGTAGTGAGTTGGATTCTTGCGCTCTCCACCTCACATAGCCAGGTACGCCCGGCTCATCGGGGATTGTTCTGAGCCAGGCGTCAAGTCTTCTTTTGAAGATTTCCACTGCAACTCCCTTCGTGTTTCTTAGGTCTTTGGGCAGCTGATTAAATAGTTTTGGTCCTCTCACTACAAAACTATTTTCTTTCAGGGTTAAGGATGTTCCCTGTCTCGCCTTCAATTTGGGAATACGACACAGTCTACCGTTTCTACCTTCCACCGTTGTTTGGGGAGTTATGGGATTCAGAGTAAGATTAGGGACTAGTTTCTCCATTATTTTCCAAGTGTAAATAATGGTGTATCTCTCTCTTCTCCTTTCCAGTGAATATAGGTTTAGTTCTCGTAACCTTTCCCAGTAATTTAGTTCTTTGCACCCATTGATCTTGGCTGTGAAACTTCTTTGAATCCCCTCCAGCTGTCTCATGTCTTCTTTTTTATATGGGGATGTTAGGACCGAGCAGTATTCCAGTTTGGGTATTATCAGGGTTTTCAGTAAAACGTAAACACGTAAAACAAAATATGTAGGCATTGAATCATTTTTTTCATATAAACATTTTCCATTTCTAACTCATGAAAATTATTTCGAGGAGAGAAGTAATGAAAATACAAAATTATACGTCTGGTGTTTTTCCGTTTGCAGACTTAAGCAAAATTTAAGACCAAAGATTTAGTTCAAAGCTGTCTAGTTGTGAGCATTACTGTAGGCAAGGAAGATTTCTTTAGTCTTCCTACAAGTTCTGAGTGAAAAACACTAATAAAACTAAAGGATAGGCTTATCCCCGTGTGTAATTAGGCACAGTGAGTTCCCTGTGTTAATTGGACTTAACAAACGCCTTGCGTAACGTAGTTGCTTACATCAAGAGAGAAGTGCGGTAGGCAACCGCGCAACCTACAAACAGAGGCGACCTTAAACGAAAAAAGAAGGTATGGTGGTTTCCTTTTTACCATTGGGCTGCTGCGAAATACCGAAGGCAAATAAGTTTAATAATTTAACTAAAAAAAAATACTACTACACTTACATACGCTTTTTAATGTAAAAACAGGCTTTTTGCCGTCGACTGTAGACATTAAATTCTGGTTGAAATTTTCATCGGATCGCCAGGTTGATAGCAATCATCAACCATAGGCCTATATAGTTTTTTTACAGGAATCTTCACCCGAAATCGTGTTTCAAGAGGACGGTGCCATATGTCCATTCCGTTGCTTTAGGTGGTGGTCATTTTATTCTGACATGACACTGTAAAAATATTAGTTTTTTAGATCTATTAGTCAGTATCGAGCCCCTCAGTAGGTATTTTAAGGTATGTCGATCATATTTTGAAGCCTATTAATCCGTAATTGGCATTTTTATTTATCTCTACAACTATACCAGTAAATTACAGCTGCACTTACGAGGCTGATTGTATTTTTGATAATTCGTTTCTGCTAAATAGTTCTAATACCTTTGCCAAAATTGTAATGAAAAACTTACTCGGATCTTACACTTTGCCATATCAGGCTTCCGGTTCCAGTGCGCGAAGTCTGGCGTCTGTTTACCTATCTCATGGCGTTGCGATGAAGAGGAGGATTGCCATGACGGTTCGGATGAAGCAAACTGCACACAGCACAAGTGCACCCAATTTCAGTTTCAATGTACTTCGAGAAAATGCATTTACGAGTAAGTGAGAATTTTAGCATCTGAAGAGCTATTGGAAATGATATTGAACATTTTTGGACTTTCACTTAACTCTTTCAGGCACATGAATTAAGAATTTCCAACAGTCCTAACTTCATTCTAAAACTACTACATATCCTCCTTTTCCGTCTGTCAAATTGTAACAAGATTATCACATGAAAGAAAATATAAAATAATATAATAAGAATAAAATAAAATTAAATTAAAAAATAATAAAATACTGTAATAAGTAGTTACTGCGTGTGTGCCGGAAAGAGTTAAATGATTTATTTAATTTGTATACTGAATTGCTGCAAGTAGGTTTATTGTGTCTACATCACTGTCTTTATCTTTACCACTGTTTTATATCTGTATGTCTTTTATTTTAATATAGGAAGAAAACCTTAGAAAATGTATTATTCATGCTTTTGTTGGAAATTCCCAAGCCGTAAAATTTGCTAATTTCAGTTATTACGATAGTATTTGTTTCATTAGTGAGCTTAGCTACTAAAGTATTTCTCATTATAATTGTGAGGGAATTGGGAGAGCTATCACTAAATCAGTCACCACTGGCTTTATTAGAGCCTTGCATGAATAAAATGAACACCTTAAAAATATAGTTTGTTTTATTATACATATACAGGGTGTTTATAAAGTCACGCAAGTGAATATGAAGTAATTTTATTGTTTGAAGAATTACACTTCGTGACTTTATGAACACCCTGTGGGGCTGTACTTCTAAAATTGCGGCATCGATGTGTTTAGATGTTGGATAATGCTGTAGTCCACATTTTGTCGAAGTCCAGTCAATATTCCCTTCATATTTAAGACACATTAGGAGGAGCTGGTGTTTTCTTTAATTAGTGATCAAGATGCTCCCAGATATGCTCAATATGAATCGTATCTGGACTTGTTAGAACCCAAGAAAGAACTTCTAATTTTTTCACTCTTCCTCGGAGTACCGTGTCGCAAGGTGTGACAGGTAGCTGGAAATACAGACCAGGAATCTGTCGGGAACGCTTGGATTCCAGGAAACGTGTATCCATTTTTTAGAACATCTTCCTCCACTGCTTCAGTGTAACACGCATATTTTGTGATTGTTATACAACTTGTCACATTTCACAGCACATTATTCAAAGAAAGAGACTAAGGATTAGAAATTCCCCTGGTTGGCTCCGACAAAACCAGATATGAATCCTATTGAGCATATCTGAGATCATCTTAATGACCAATTAAAGAAGAAAACATGCGGATATCAAATATGAAGGGATTATTGACGACATCGTAAAACACCAAGAAAGGCTACAAAATGATTATTAATTCCGAATAATTCGTCAGGGTAACATCGTGATGGAGTGCCGGATTGTTAATTTGAAGGTCCTGCGTTTGAATCTCGGCTCAGAATTTAGATTTTCAGATTCGGGTCGTCCTTAGTGGGGCTGAGTCGGATCCCACGTAGAGTTGTGCGTCCCCTCCGTCATATAATCTTGTTACAAAGGAGGTTAAACAACCCCAAACATTGTTGTTTTAGATAATAACCATGTTTTTATTTGTTTATGTATTCTACAAATATATATGTATGTAGAAATTAAACTCCGTTTTTGGGTGCTCATATTATTACTGGGGGGCTCTTGAATAAGCTTGTGCAGGGGCGTCCGCAGGATTTTTCGCAAGGGCGGGCAAAACTAACTTATTAGTTCTTAGTGCTTATTAGTTCTTTATTAGGTAGGAAAAAAAATGCACTGCGACCACTACGAGTAAAAACCGTCATCTCCCCTTATCATAGCCTGCTTTCGGTGCTAAATTTATGTACTTAGTAATACTAAGTACATAAATTTAACACCGAAAGCAGGCTATGATAAGGTGAGATGACGGTTTTTACTCGTAGTGGTCGCAGTGCATTTTTTTTCCTACCAGTCAAGTCCATTTTTTATGTTATATGATACTATGACTAACTATAATCGTGTAAGTTTCAGTGAAATTGACCAAAAGGTTTTCGAGAGAAAAAAATAAATAAAACACACAATATAATGATCTTTGCAAATAATTCCATTACTATATCTTTCAGTATAGTTTATTTAACACTTATAAGTTCAACGACACGGCACTTCGGTAAAGTAAACGACATTTCCTTGAATGTGGAAACACTGACTGAGCTGCAGTAGAATTATAGAAGTCGTTGCGTGGGCAAACACAAATTTCCAAGGGAGGGCAACTGCCTCATCTTGTCCCCCCCCCCCTCCGGACGCCCATGAGCTTGTGTATTAAATTAATTTTGTAATTAGCAGCAGCAGCAGCAGTTAATTTGTTTTCTATTTATCTTTGGGGCAGGAATTGGGTGTGTGATGGTGATAAAGACTGTGAAGATGGGTTAGATGAAGATAATTGCACTTCCTCCACATCAACAACAGCACCTTCAACAGTACTGCCTCGGTTCCCATCAGGAAAGAATCGCACGTGAGTATCACGTTTTCTACATTTTTAAATTGCATAAAAGCTAACCATAATCTTTATGAAGCAGAGGGAGTGAAGCTATAGCTGTTAAAGTTTTTATGATGCGATACACCAGTGAATAAGAGTAACACTGTTACATTAAACAAAAATAAGAGGATTTTGACCAGTTTTGGTCCCCCCTCCCCCTAAGATCGATGCCTATAAATTTTGAGCAAGACTCGGGTCCCTGCATTAGAGGTCAAGGTCACAAATAGAAGTCAAACGTCAAATAGAGGCCCATGCCACAACTTTTTGAACCACACTTTAATGTTGAACCTTTACACACGCATATGATCATCACAAAATCCAGGTACCTGCATCAAAGGTAGAGGTCAAAGGTCATATGGAGGTACACACCATAAATGTTTAACTAAACATAAATTGCTGTAACTTTGTAACTTCACACACACGTGTCATCGTAGACGATGCGTTGCAATTAATACTCAGGTTCTTGGACCAAAGGTCAAGGTCACAAATAGGGGCGGGGGCATTGATGTCATTCTGGCATAGTTTTTTTTTTTTTTAAATATTTAGCAAGTATTTTAGTAGCTATATATTGAGGAGATTGAAGACACCAATCGATCAGCGAAGTACTCCGGCGGGGGGGACGTTAGGCAGAAGATAGGGAGTGCTGGCGCACTCGTTTCTCTTGTCACTGTCCTCCTTAGCTGATCTTTTTCTGTCTCATCTACCCTGTGAGCAGTTCAGCATGCTCTCAAACACACTTCTCTCCCCCTTTTCCTCACTACATATACTGTACATGCATCTTACACACTACATAATCCTTTCAAAAAAAAAAAAAGGAACTAAAAGGACCTCGGAGTCTCCGGGGAAGGGACCATAAATGTCCCCACTTCTGGCTCCCCCGAGAGCAGACTCGGGGCATCGGGGCTAGATCTGCTACCGCCCATTCGAGATGTTCTGGGCCTCTGTCTGATTCACTTTTCTTAAACGTCTGCAAAATTCGTGGCCTTTTCTCAAATTTTCATCATCTTTTCCTCACTGAAACTCGGGTGTCTGAGACAACTGACAGCAACCCCTTCTGTACCCTCTTACTTTCCCGATATTCAATTTCACTCCAAAGGTGGATGTTGCGTATACGTACGCAATGATCTAACTTGTTTTCGTATTCCCGAACTCGAATCTTCCGAATTCTACTACTACCGCACTACCAAACCGGTACCGCATAACGCAGTACCGCAAAGGATCGCTGAAAGTACAGCAGTACCGCTACCGCATTCAAATTTCCCGCGGTACTTTCCGCGGTACCGACCAACACGGTAGTACCGCAGTACCGCAAAAAAAACCGCAAGTGCCCAGCTCTGTGAATCTATACCCTCTGGCTACGGTTTACATGCCAGTCTCAAACTAAATACATCTGCGCTGTTTACCTTTCTCGTAATTCTACTGACTCAAAAATTCTTTGACTACCTCACTTCCAAAGTAGAATACATTCTATCCCGCTCTCCCTTTGCTGAAATCTCCATTTTAGATTTCAATGTTCACCACCATCTTTGGCTTTCCTTCCATTTCACTAAATCTCTGGTGAAGTAGCTTACAAGTTTTCTACCCCAAATGACCTAGAGCAGATTGTACAGCACACTCGATTCCCGATCGCCTTGGAGATAAGCCCAACATTCTGGATTTTTCTTACCTCTCATCCTCATCCTTACTCTGTCAATCTTTTTTCTCCGTTGGGCTCCTCTGACCTCAATCTCATATCTGTTTCCTGTCCTATCGCTCCAATCCGGCCTTTGATCCTCCCAAGAGGAGGCGCCTTTGGCACTTCGGCGCCGCTGATTGGGAGGCCCTTAGGCAGTACTTCTGTTATTTCCCATGGAATGATTACTGCTTTTGTGGCCGGGGCCTTTCCGAGTGTGCTGAGCGCATGACGGAGGTGATCCTCTCGGACATGGAGACGTACATTCCATATTCTGTTCCTACCACTAATGAAAAAAACGTTGGTTTAACTTGTTCTAGTGCTATCCGCAACAAAGCGGAGTCTTTCAGAAAGTACCATCGCCATCCAACCTCCTGACTCTCACTCAGTTTATATTTCTGGCAGGAATAATGCAAAATCTGTTCTTCGACTCTCAAAAAATTCCTTCAGCCGAAAAAAAATGTGAAAACCTATACAATTCTAATTGTAATCTAGCTCTTTCTGGCATCTAGCTGAGAATCTCTCCAACAACTTTACTTCCTCTTCTTTCCCTCCTCTTTTCCATTCTGACGGCTCGGTTACCGTCTCTTCTGATAAACCTGAACTCTTCACTCAAACTTTCGCTTCCAACTCAACCATGGACGATTCCGATGCTGTTCCTCCCTCTGACTTCGTCTGAAATTAGAATTTCTTTCAAAGATGTTCTTTCTGCCCTATCTGGGTTGAACTCTAGGAAGGTGTATGGTCCTGATGGTGTTCCTCCTGTTGTTCTTAAGAACTGTGCTTCTGTGCTGACACCCTGCCTAGACAAACTCTCTCGTCTTTCTCTCTCATCTGGTAATTTTCCTTCCTGCTGAAAGTTCGCTTTCATTCAGCCTGTCCCAAAGAAGGGTGACCGCTCTCAACCCTTCAACTATCGTCCAATTGCTTTGATTTCTACCCTTTCTAAAAGTTTTTTAATCTATCCTTAACAGGAAGATTATTGAACACTTCTCTTCCAATCTTCTTTCAGATCGTCAGTATGGGTTCCGCAAGGGACGCTCTACTGGCGATCTTCTTTCATATTTCTCTGACTGTTGGTCATCCTCCTTTCGGGATTTCAGTGAAACTTTTGTTATTGGGCTAGACTAGACATATCAAAAGCTTTTGATAGTCTGGCACAAATCTTTAATTTCGAAACTGCCCTCCTTCGGTTTCTATCCTATCTGTGCCTTCATCTCTAATTTCGTTTCTGACCAATCTATAGCTGCGGTTGTAGATGGTCACTGTTCTTCTCCTAAAGCTATCAACAGTGGTGTTCCTCACGGTTCTGTCCTGTACCCCCCTCTTTTTCTTTTATTTATTAATGATCTTTTAATTCGCACTTCCTGTCTTATTCACTCTTTTGCCGATGATTCCACTCTTCACTTCTCCACCCGCTTCACAAAGCATCCCTCTCAACAGTCACTACATGATTCGTGTAGTACGGCTATGGTGCACCTGACCTCTGATCTTTCTGCTACCTCTGATTGGGGCACGAAAACCTAGTGGCTTTCAATGCCTCAAAAACTCTGTTCCTCCATCTGTCTACTCGTCACAATCTTCCACACCACTATCCCCTTACCTTCGACAACACACAACTGAATCCTTCCTCTTCTCTTAACATTCTTGGCGTTTCTTTTTCTCGTGAAAGATCATAAATATACTCTCTTCCCAAAACAGCTTCTGAGAGATTAGGTTTGCTGTACCGGCTTCTCAGTTTCTTCAACTCCGCTCAGTTGCTGTCTCTGTACAGGGGTCTTGTTCGCCCCTGTATGGAGTATGCTTATCATGTGTGGGATGGCTCAACCCGCACAGCCGTACGTGACCGGGTGGAATGAAAGGCTTTTTGTCTCATCAATTCCCCACCTATTACTGACTGTCTTCAATCCCTCTCTCTTCGCCGCAATGTTGCCCTCACTCTTTACTATTGCTATTATAATGGACAATGCTCTTCTGAACACTCTAACTGCGTGCCTCCTCCTTTAAGGAGAGCCCGCAGCACCAGACTTTCTGCACTTTCTCATTTCTTTTCTGTCCAACACTCTAACGCGAGGGTTAATCGGTATTTCCAGTCTTTCATCCACTCAGCCGTCAACTCTGGAACAATCTTCCTCAATCCATCTTTCTCTGTCTCTGACCTCCAATCTTTCAAACGCAGTGTGTCTCGGCATCTCGAAAACCTTGGACCTTGATTTTGGCCCTCTTCTTATGTTGGTGGGGTTGGGGGCACTTTTGCAGGTGTTCGCCCAAGGTTGGCCCCTCCTTCCTGCATAATTTTTTTTTTTTAATTTGAAATACTCGTATGGAAGAAACTGAAAGTAGTTATTAAGCCGATGCTTATGTTGATATAAGTTTAATTAAAAGAAAAACTATTGTATGTATTTGAATTGTACATACTGAATAGGGTCATTCCATGTCAGTTCAACGGAATTTTGGGTCGAGAAAACGTGACCATCACCGATGTTTTTGAAAATTGGCAAACTTATAGATCTCAGTGGGAACAACAGAATGGCACTTGTTTCAACACACTAGGTCATATGGTTCCGTAGATATGGCCATTCGAATTTTGTAATAAAAGGTCAATTTCCAAGGTCATACCATATTTCAACATGAAATATCTCGGCTCCTATTGCACTTACAGAGACCATTTAAACACTCTTTTAAAGCTTTTAAGCAGATCTACAACTTTGTTTCTATTCATATTTTACCTCAGTGGTAAAAAAAAAAAGGTGATCTTATTTTTGACCTTTGACCTTGTGTAGGTCATTTGATGTCACAACCGATTTTTTTCTCCTTTCACTCAATTTTGGGTACACATGTCTACCTTAACCAAGAACAAGATTTTTAGTGTTGATTAAGTTAGTATAGACGCTACAGCCATTTCAGTGGACCATACCTACCTCCATTTTGACCAAGTACCTTTTTCCACCAAACTTTAGAACGCCGTTTCTTTGGAACTGTTTGAGCTAGTGTTGAGAAAAGTACCATTAGATTTGTCTCACTGAGATCTATAATGTCTACTATTTTTTAGACTTTGCCTTTTAATATGTATATTAAAATAACCTATTCCTTTATTTTTACCAATTGAGTTATAAGAACCGATTCTTCTCTAGCTGGGTGAAACCATGAAAAAAGAGGCATCAACATAACTTTATATTTAAAAAAGGCAGTTATTAGGTATTTATAATATATTTTATTTTTGTTTTCTTTCCCGCCTACCATCAGCTCCTTTTACAGAAACATAGTCTTTCAACCCTGGCATTTGTCTACTCACATCTGGCGAATGATAGAAGTCAATTACTTTGGCAGCAGTTTCACTATTCAGGCGTTTCCCCAAATGCGGATTAGGAGTTGAAAGCACTCCCTTCTCCTCACCAAACTCTTTGCTTGCTTAGCCATGTAATCTGAGCACTTAAATTCTTCTCTGATCTTTACTTGTGTCCATCTTTTTGGTAGGATAGTAAGAATTGTGTTTTTCACTTCGACTTGTCACTTGATTAAATTTCTCTTTTAGTTGTTGAAGAATCTCCAGTTCTGTATCATCTGAGTCACTGCATGAAATTGGTTGTTTAGTTGCAAGTTCAAGCTTTCTTTTCACAACTACTACTACTTTCCTCAACTTTCTCTTTGCGTAACCAGCGCTGTCAGAGTTTACATGGTTTTATTGGGGTCTCATCAAGTGTGTCCAGTGAAGCATTGAATTTACTAAGCTCATACTGCATTTCAACTACATCTCCAACGGTTTCTAGCTCAGATGGGGCACTTGATGAGGTGGATGGTGATTTTACATGTGGTTCACATTCAGGCATTGGGGATGGATGATTTGCTCATATATTTCGACAGGTTGCACATGCTTTATGATTATTTGTTAGTTTCAATTCAGGATTTTGATCAATCAAATTTTTAGTAAAAAAAATATATATCTATATCTAAGTATAACTAAATAAACTATCAAAGGTTTATTTTCATTGGATGATGTATGACTGCCAGATCTAGGGGTATAATTTGTAACAATTGTCATTAATTGATCAATTACATCAGTTATAGCTCAAAAATCAATTACAATTACCTTTGTTTTTATTTTATTTTGAATCAATTACAATTAATGGAAATTAGGATCAGTTAATTAAAAATACAATTATAATTAGTCATTGTATCCAACCCTGTTAAAAGCTATTTTTGCTTAGATGGCACAAATAAAATTTGGGACCTACTGATGTTGTTTCAGAGGTCTACAACAAGAAAAAATGTGCAGTTTGATTTACAGATTGGAATAAATACAGATGCCAAAAAAATCCTTGCTCCAAGGTTTAAATAAGCTTATTTTCACATGGGTACATACTGTTGTACACAATGAATAAATACACAAAGTTAAGTAATTCTATTAAAACTCGTCTAACTCTTAAAACTGAACTTATTCTATAGGGTAGTACCTATAGCCTAGTATAAGGTACTTATATACATACATAGCTTTACCTTTAAACAGGATAGCAGGTTCGAAGTTCTTCATACTTTTCAATGTCCATATAAATGAATTAATTATGTAATTTAAATTACCTGTATTATATAATTCTCTGAAATATACAAAAAAAAAAATTTTATAATAGGGCCGGATACTTATTCGACCAAATAACTGGGTTAGATTAGGTTAGATAATTACCGATTTTTTTGAAAATTAGCAGACATTATATATATCAGTAAGAAAAATCTAATGGTATTTTTCTCAACACTCTAGCTCAAACAGTTTCGAAGATACAGTGCTCCAAAGTTTGGTGGAAAAAGGTACTTGGTCAAAATGGAGGTGGGTCCACTGAAATGGCTGTAGCGTCTATACTAACTTAATCAACACTAAAAATCTTGTTTTAGGTTAAGGTAGACATGTGTACCCAAAATTGGGTGAAAGGAGAAAAAAATTGGTTGTGACATCAAATGACCTACACAAGGTCAAAGGTCAAAAATAAGACCACTTTTTTTTTTACTACTGAGGTAAAATATGAATAGAAACAAAGTTGTATATCTGCTTAAAAGCTTTAAAAGAGTGTTTAAATGGTCTCTGTAAGTGCAATAGGAGCCGAGATATTTCATGTTGAAATATGGTATAACCTTGGAAATTGACCTTTTATTACAAAATTCGAATGGCCATATCTACGGAACCATATGACCTAGAGTGTTGAAACAAGCGTCATTCTGTTTTTCTCACAGATCTATAAGTGTGCCAATTTTCAAAAAAGTCGCTGATGGTCACGTTTTTTTCGCCGTTGAACTGACATGGAATGACCCAATATTCTTTTGTTTTCACATGCAACAAATTTACAATTTATGTTTTTACATGTAACAAATAATTTATTTTTCACCGAATAAATTTAGAGGCGACATGGCTGGTTTGTGCTTGCCCATTCGTTTGTACCTTGCGCTTTCGTGTCCGGGCTATAACTTTTGAACCATTCCACATAAATTTATGAAATTTCACTCACATGCGGGTCATTACAACATGGTGTGTCATGAGCAAGAATCAGATCTTGAAGGTCATAATAGAAGTCAAAGGTCAGATGGGTTCTTTTTCGTGTCCGGGCCATAACTTTTGAACTGCTTAACATAAATTAATAAAACTTGACGTACATAATCGATATGGACCGTGACTTATTTTTGGTTGGCAAGGTACTGGTATTGATGGATACCGTAATGAAATTGACTGGATTCTTTGGATCTGAAATATTTGCATGTTGGTTATAAATAGATATAGAGTGTAACATTTGTGGATAGTAGTCTATTATGACTTGATCCTCTGGATCCAGAGATTCTATCTTTAGTTTTAAATCGATAATTAATTAGTTTTAAATTGATAATTATTTAGTTTTGTAAAAATTGGTCGTTGCCAATGTACAGGCAGTTTTTATAATAAATTTCTTATGTTCTTGTGGTTCGGAACCCACGTAAAATTGTAGGTCCCCTCCACCACCACGGAGGACATGCACAATACACAATTACGAACGCAGTTAGGTAGACCAGCCATGAGTGGATCCTAGGGTCTTTGTTGGTCTGAAACATTATAACATAATGTCACGAGCAAGAATCATGTCATTGAAGACCTGATTCTTGCTCGCATTGTATTTGTTTCAAATTTCATAATCCCCAGTTAGTTTGGGGGTCAAGATCACGAACACAAATCGAGGGTTAAACGGAGGTAATTTGATTTAGAGTTTTTTAATTGAAATTCGAAAAATAATCATTACACACGATAAAAGCGCGCATTCTCTGGACTTTTTAGTGGAACCTCTCCCTACCTTAACACAACCGAAGTAATTAAAAATTTAAAAAAAAATAAAAGACCACATTTAGGAGCTAATGTAATTTCAATGACCACCTACGAAAACGTAGGAGGAATTCGGCGATTTAGGAAAATATACTATATATATATATACAGGGCGTCCCAAAAAAATGTATACACACTTTAACAGCTGATAGCTCAATTGATGTTTCTTTCTTTCCAAGTTAAACCCATTAGAATTAATAATGGCAGTCAGACTAAGCTTTGAACAAAGGAAATTCATTCTAAAATGCTACTGGAAGTGTGAAAACGCAGTTGAAGTGCAAAGACAGTTTAGGAGGGAGTTTCAAACAGATCCACCAACGCGACTTACCATCACTCGAATTAGAGATAAGTTTGAAGCCGATGGAACTATTCAGAATGTCCACAAGAAGCGTTCCGGAAGACCACGGACATCGACAAGCCCCACAAAGCAAGAAAGAGTACTGGAAACGTATCACCAAAGTCCAAGAAAATCTGTGCGGCAAGCGAGTCGTGAGGTAGGAATTTCAGAATTGTATGTCCAACGCATTTTGAAGCGCTGTCAATGGAAAAGTTACATTCAAGATTAGTCCATGCTATTAATGAAGATGATCCGGACCGAAGAGTGGAGTATTGCGAGTGGTACTTGGCACGATGTGGATGTGGATTGGACGAAGGGGTTTCGTAGAATACCCTCCGCGTTCACCAGACCTCACACCACTAGACTTTTTTTTATGGGGATACTTAAAAGACAAAGTCTACGCTATAAAACCTGCAACAGTCGCTGAATTGAGAGCAGCCATTGAACGAGAATGCACACAAATACCAAACGAAATGTTTCGTGATGTTTGCGATTCCATTGCTTCGCGTTATCAGCAGTGCCTGGACCAGAACGGACGTCAGTTTGAAAACAGGCGTTGACAAAACAATTAAATAATGTCTGTAGATTCTATTACATTTTGAAAATGAAATGTATTTTAATAAACACTGCCTTTATAAGTATTTAAAGTGTGTATACATTTTTGTGGGACGCCCTGTATATATATACACAGGATGTCCCGTAAGTCTGGAACCATAGGGCAATAAAAACGCCAAAGAGACTTTTTGGGACTGTTTGTGAAATGAGCGAGGATGGTTGCGGCTGTCATCGTCGGTGGATGTACAGCAACAGTGTAGTAACATCCTTTGCAGACGATACAAAGATCAGCAGAAAAATCAGCGATGCAAATGAAGTGGAGGCCTTGCAGAGGGACACGAACAAAATATACAAATGGTCAGAAGACAACACTATGACTTTTAACATCGAGAAATTTCGACTTTCGAGATATGGTAGAAATGAGGAACTTAAACAGACTACATATCATGCTCCAGATAGACAGGAAATTCAGAGAAGCACGAAAGCGGTTGACTTGTGGGTAGTAATGATCGATCCGATAAAGCCAAATTTGAGAGAGAAAATCAGAGAGTGATAAACAAAGCAAAAAGAGTCGCGGGACAGGTACTAAGAACGTTCAAAAGGAAGAACAAGACACTAGACCGTAATGATTTCCCTGCTGAGAACACTGATCATACCAAAATTTGAGTACTGCTCAGTTTTGACGTCCCCATATAAAAAGGAAGAAATTAATAAATTAGAAGAAACACACACACATTTCACAGCAAAGATTGATGGCTGCAAAGAACTCAACTCTGGGAAAGACTACGCAAACTAAATATGTACTCCCTGGAAAGAAGAGGAGGAGAGGTACACCATAATCTACATATGGGAAATGATCGAAAAACTGGTACTAAATCTCAAACTAAACCCCATTACCATCCAAACAACGCTGGAAAATAGGAAAGTCAGAATGTGTAGTGTTCCCAAATTAAAGGCCCGACAAGGAACCTCCTCAACACTGAAGGGAAGTCGCTTGGTTGTCAGGGGGCCAAGACTTTTTAACCAGCTTCCAAAGGACCTCAGAAACGTTACAGGGGTTAAAGTTGAAGTCTTCAATAGAAGACTAGATACCTGGCTGAGAACAGTACCAGATGAGCTGGGAGTACCTGGTTATGTGCGGTGGAGAGCGCAAGAGAGCAACTCGCTCCACCAAGCCAGACCTAGAGGCGGGGCCACCAGCTTGATCTTCGTGTGAAGAGAGACCAATACACGGAACCTTAATGAGGTGTGTGTATACACACACACACACACACACACACACACACACACACACACACGGTGTTTCACAACCGATCTGCCGTACTTTGTGGGGTGATTAGAGTAAAAAAGTTAATGCAACATCGGTGCTATTTCCAACCATTGCGGAGCTACGGACGTTTTAAGATGCACGGAAAAAATAAGAGTATTAATCTGATGTATTTATTGCTACATTTTTATGAGATACACCTTATAAATGTTAAAAATTTCCGCCTCTGTTTTTAATGCGCAGCCTTGTTCGTTCCAAAGAAGAGTCCATTGCCTATTGAATCATTTCAGGGTGTTCTCTTATGTAAGTAGCGGCATCCATAATCCGACGCAAGAGTTCCTCTCTCGTTTGTACTTTGGTCTTGTAGACCAGAGTTTTTCAAACTTTTTGAAGCCACGGAACCTTTATTTAAAAAAAAAAAAAAAAAATTCCACAGAACCTTGACCAACAGGTAAAATTTTAATGATATAAGGCAAATGGTAATAAAACAATTTATGCTTACTGCAGTTTATGTAATTTATGAAATTTACGTATACAGTTATATGAATTTCACAAAAAAAAAATAAAAGTTTAGAAATTTACAAGGAAAAAAGACAATTTACTTTTATTGACCTTTTTATTTTAAATTCCCCTCCCCACATTACTGTCAGCATAAAAGAAAATGTCATGTTTATTGTAAAATTAAAGTTTTCAATGCAAAATAATTAAAAGTGAGGAATTTTACAGTTATTGAGGAGTAATTTTAAGAGTTAATCAAACAAATAAATGTTCAATGACTCGGATGTGATTGCTTTTCTTTGGATGAAAGTTCAATATTTGGAGTAATTGATGTTACCTGCAAGCAGATATCATCATCTATGTTTAGCCTACATCTATATTTGTTTTTTGTTGCTGTATATAGAGAGAAGATTCTCTCGCAGAGATACGTTGTTGCAAAAGGAGTAAGATATTTCGAGGCTCGTGTGGCAACTTCAGTATATTCTTTTAAAATCTGAATCCAGAAACTCGTAAGTTCTACATGATTAAATTTTCTTTTTAATGTGAAATCAGTCTAAATATCCGTAAGTTGTTGCTTCTCTTTTAATGGTAATTCAGATACAGTTCCAGATGCAACGAAAAGATTTTGAACCCAGTCTAATGTTTCTATTGGAGGAGAAAAGTACTCCCTGATTGTGGTACGCAAACTAGACAGATGGTGTATCACCAAAATTTTGACATTTTCACTGAGGGAAACGTTATTTGTTTATAAAAAAATCACTGAGATTTGGAAAGCACTCATTTTTCATAGAAACACACTCGCCCCAAAGTTTTAGTTTCAGTTGAATTGCATCCATTTTACTCTGAACTTTGAAACTAGTTACATTTTTAATACCTTGCATTGAAACATTATTAAGTTCATTGAGATGAACACAATCACTGAATTCGCAAAATATATATCGTAAATTGCCAGTAGATATTATTTTATCTTTCCTCTCTCTCTCCTTCTCAGTCTCTCATGACATGCCCCACGGAACCCTAGGGTTCTGCGGAACAGTTTGAAAACCCCCTATTGTAAACCGCCTCTTTTATAAGGCCCCATAAAAAGAAGTCTAACGGGGTTAGGTCCTGATGAGATCTCGGGGCCCACGATATTGGACCAGCACGACCAATCCAACGATTCCCGTACCGCTGATTCGAGTAATCCGTAACATGACGACCAAAATGTGGTGGTGTCGTAGCTCCACAACGGTTGGAAATAACACCTATGTTGTATTAATTTTTTATTCGATTTCACTCCCTCCCCCAAATGAACCCCCAAAGTATGGCAGACCAGTTTTGAAACTATATATGAGGGGTCGCGCGTCTTCGGTACCTAGGCGCCACTACAGGCGAAAACGTGTTTTTGATGGATATCACTATTTTCACCCTTGCTCTATCGCGTGGTTTGGGTTATAATGACCTTAGGACACTAGAAGTATGGTTAAAAACCTTATGAAGCGAACTATTTTTTTTCACCTCTATGGAGGTGTAATACTTTGGAGGCGATTTCTGGCGAATTTTAATTTTGGCGCTTTAGGTACCTTAAGACGCGGGACCCCTATATATATATATATATATATATATATATATATATATATATATATGAATAGAAACGACGTAAATAAGGAGCGTCTCTGCACACGGGGAAGAGAAATAACGAATAAATGAAAAATGAGGCGAACCGCCCGGGAATCGAACCCAGGGCCTTCCAATTGCCGGTTGGATGCTACCATTACACCATGGACCTCAATCAATCATAAATCGAAATTCTCCCACATAGGGCAGAAACCAATGCCCTGAGAGGGCCCTGGGTTCGATTCCCGGGCGGTTCGCCTCATTTTTCATTTATTCGTTATTTCTCTTCCCCGTGTGCAGAGACGCTCCTTATTTACGTCGTTTCTATTCATTTATATACTGCGTGGTCATTGCAGTTAAATGCACATATTCACGATTTGCGAGGGTGCCCTCTCAGGGCATTGGTTTCTGCCCTATGTGGGAGAATTTCGATTTATGATTGATTGAGGTCCGTGGTGTAATGGTAGCGCATCCAACCGGCAATTGGAAGGCCCTGGGTTCGATTCCCGGGCGGTTCGCCTCTTTTTTCATTTATTCGTTATTTCTCTTCCCCGTGTGCAGAGACGCTCCTTATTTACGTCGTTTCTATTCATTTATATACTGCGTGGTCATTGCAGTTAAATGCACATATTCACGATTTGCGAGGGTGCCCTCTCAGGGCATTGGTTTCTGCCCTATGTGGGAGAATTTCGATTTATGATTGATTGAGGTCCGTGGTGTAATGGTAGCGCATCCAACCGGCAATTGGAAGGCCCTGGGTTCGATTCCCGGGCGGTTCGCCTCATTTTTCATTTCGTTATTTCTCTTCCCCGTGTGCAGAGACGCTCCTTATTTACGTCGTTTCTATTCATTTATATACTGCGTGGTCATTGCAGTTATATACTGTATATATATATATATATATATATCCCCGCAAGGGGGTTCTAAGCTCGTGCTCTTTGTGCTCGTTTGTACGTGCTTGTTCCAGGAGGTTTCACGTGCGCCCTCCCGGCCCTAGCACCCAAGGATGATGGGGCTCGACCTTGCAGTCCTTGTCATCCTTGGTCTTTTTCCACTTCGACTGTCCCCCTCCACCCTTTCTTTTTCCTCTGTCTTTCCTCTCACTTTTTCTTTGTTTTTCCGCCGAGATATGCCCTTTTAAATAGAGGCGAATCGGTTCTTCCCGAACTTAAAAAAAAAATATATATATATTATATACCCTCGATTAGGTACTCCGGCTTGCTGGGCCGAGGGGGCTCGTACACCTCGTGTGTTGTTGGGGTTTCCTCAACTCCTCGCGGGGTGTGGGCGAAGAGTTACCTAGTTGCATTTTTTTTTTCCCTTACTTTTCTTTTAGCTCCCCCTTTTTTTTCCGTTTCAACCGGAATTTCTTTTATCTTGACTCGGTCTTGTGCCTCCGTCAATTGTAGTATCCCCTCCCCCCCTCTGTTTGTATTTTGCAGTCATCGGGTGCACCCGCCGGGGGCATCGCTCCGGGGATGCTTTGGGCGCCCGGACCGCTGCTGCGTCTGGATTGGGTCTTTGCTGGGCCCTTAATGGACACATCTCCGTAGTGCCAATCTGCTGTTTTTAAAACGACAGTCAGGTTGGGGGGCGGGCTACCCGGGACGTTGGCCTGCGCCTTGAAGGAAGGATGCAGCGGCGGATGGTGCATTGCCTTGGGTCCGAGGCTGTCTTTTTTGTAAAGCTATTGTTTATGGGTTCAATTTCAAAACTTAAATCCCCTCTTGTTGACGACTCTGGCCCGCCCTTGGATTTGGGTAAGACTTCTACTTCTGGTCGTTCAGCGGCCTCTGCCTCCGCTGGATTGACCTTCAAGCCGTATGGCCCCCTCTCGTCCTCTGCGGCGTCTGGCTCTCGTGGTGGCCGTAGGGCGGGGTCTTCGCGGCCCTCGTTCTCTCGCCCACTCTCGGTTACCGTTACACATGGACTGTCCCTGCTGTCAATTTCTGTCCAGTGGACAGGTTTTTTGTTCTCCGCCCTTCCGCTGGCTCCCTTCCAGGCAACTCGGAATGGGTGTTTCAGCGTCTTAAGATGGTGGGAGTTCCCTGTCGTTATGATATCCGCACTCTGAAGGATGGGTCTCTTCTTTTGAAGTCCCGTTCTTCGGTGGTGACTGAGTCCCTTCTACAGTTGCAGGATGTTTTGGGTTGCAGTGTTTCTGTGACTCCCCATCCGCAATTGAATAGCTGTCAGGGCACCATTTTTGCTTCCTGTCTGCTGTCAATCCCGGTTGGCGAGTTGCAGGAGGATCTTGCCCCCCCAGGGGGTGACGAAGGTCTTCCGCTTTTCGTCACGCCGGGATGGTGCTCTGACCCCGTCCGCTCGTCTGGTCCTGACCTTTGACTCCCTTGTGCCTCCGGCCCAGGTGTTCTGGGGCATGGGTGAATTTAGACCGGGCTGAAACTATAATTTTTGTTTGATTTTAATTGATCAGAGTGACTAACAGTTGGCTTTTGATATAAAAATAAGATTCCTGAAAAAAATAATTGGTGGCCACCAACGTGTGTCCAGCCACCCCCGTTTTTGTAAAAACATCTAATGCTGCACTAGCAAAATCAGGAAAATGGCAATATCTCTTCTTCTGAACATGCTGGAGAGATGGTTTGCATACCAAAAGATGCAGAATTTGATTTAGAACAATCTATTAAGAGTGGTATTTTTTCATAAAACCTTTAGTTTTTGAGTTATTTTAGAAAAACTAATTTTTTGGGCCTGTAGACCCCCTTTTAACTGAATGTCAACACAATAAAACATTCTCAAGCTGCAAATTGACATGTATTAGTGGTTTTCAATCAGCAATCAAAATCAGCCATTTTAAATTCATTGAAAATGCTTTTTGACATTCCAAAACGCCAAACATTAAATTATACAATTAACAAATTGTCATTTTGTCACATTTAAGCATGATAAATAATAATCTAGAACTTAAAATATTTTTTAGACACAAAATCTTTCATTAATTTACGTGATGTAATTTTGTTTCTAATAAGACCATCTCTACGCTCATGACCTACAACAGCCAAGGATGCTTCAGTGACAAGCTTGATGTGCCTTTCAACATTCTGACTGTGGCACTCGTGATCCAGTTTCAATGCGGTATTAATGATATCACGCAGTTCATCATTACTGAATTCTTTTAATACAGGTGGAACAGTTTCCCATTGGGACATAGCAGACAGCTTGTGGTATGCAGAAGCTTTGAAATTGATGATTGGCTTTCTAAAGACCCTAACATTCTCATCTATAGCAGGATATTCATCAGTACCACCTTCATGATCCTCTTCATTCTCATCATCACTTTCAATTATTCCACCTGCAAAATCATTGCTACTACCAGATTCATCATCAAAATCCTCTATAACTCCCCTCAGACACAGAACTTTATTGACAGCACACCTCACCTCTTCATCTTCATCAGCCAGCATTCCAACTAAAATATTTTCACCATGAGCAAAATAGCTGTTATTGTTTAATACGTCATAACAAATTTCTCTAATTTTCCTGTCAGGGAATTTATTTACTCTTTGGATCATATTGAATAGGTTTCTTGACCCATCACTTAGCCTCTTATTAGCCTTGATATTGAACCAACTGTGAAAGTATACTTTGATGATGAATTCTACTATGATTTTGAGGTTCTTACTGGGTCTTTTTTGTGAAACATAAAAGCGAAGAATTCTACAGGCTAAGGTGAGCCATCGAGAGTGATTTAGCAGGCCAACTTCTAAGAGTGCAAGGTCTTCATCCACTTCACCAGTAATAATTGCCCAGCAGATGCAGTATCCATAGTATTGGTCTGTTGATAAATTATTGACCACCTCATTTGGTAGAAGCACAAATGCAGGATAAGGTATAGATTTGAAGTCCACAACATTCCATTCTGACACATCCCCATTGAGCTGAGAACCAATAGGGCCAGAAAATTTGTCTGGACTTTTTGTTGTCCCATCTAAAGTTATGAAGATGTGTCTAAGTGGCAATTCATTTAGATGCAGAAGACAAATATCCCACTGAAGAGGTTGCCCTAAAAACATTTCCAAATATCTGATTGACCCATGCATATGTCCTGTGTTAGTATTTGTCCCATCTGCTTTAACTAAGTTTAATTTGGCCTCAAGTTCTGTCCCTTTAATGATCTTATAAATGCCATGAGCAATGTCAATGCCTTTGCCACTCTCCGGGGTAAAATGGTCGAGGTAGAAATCATCTGAAAATAAATGTAATTAATTTTACAATTAAATAAAAATGAAAAAGGAAGGAATAAAGTTAACTGGACAGTTGTCACTTAAAAAGAAAATTTTTTAAGTAATTGAAATATTACTTTATAGTACAGTAATATAACAGCATAACGCCTATAACTGTATGACAATCATTTCCATTTACCTGGCTCTCCAGTAATGACATAATGTTCCTCTAGGATTGTGGATGTATAATACTTTTCATTTACTTTGTTAACAGCAAGTGTAGCATCCTTTCTACCGTCAAAGCCAATGCCAGTCACTTTTTCAAATATCACTTCTTCCTTCTTCCTTTCAGCTCTCAATTTAGCTCTCTCCCTTCTCAACTTGTTTCTGAAAAGTATTTCAAAAATATTGGCCATGCATTACTGCATTAGCATTATACAAATATACAAAATACAAATGTCAGTGTCCTGTTTGAAACTAATTAATATAAATACAAAATAGAAATTTTGACGCTAATTAAAAATAATAGTAAATCTGGTGATTTAGAACTTATAGCAGAAGCTAAGAAATGTAATATCTAGAGTGATTAAAAACATACTTATCAATAACATTTTGTATGTTATCTGGGGTGATTACTCCAAAGTCCACCAATGTAGCAGAACCAATAGCCGCTCCTGCTCTATCACTTACTTGATATCTGTTAGGATATTTAAAGTAGATTTACATATCTATTGTCAATGAATAATTTATTGGTAATCTTAATCTCTTAGTCACAATGATTTCACTTTAAGCTGTATTAAAAGATTTATCTTTCAGTACTATACCTGTCACATGCTTCAGCTAATGAGCGTAATCTAGTTCTGTTCTGTAATGTTGAGACTTCTGGAACATAGTCTGCATCAAATGAATCATTACAACTGTCGCTATCTGTCAACTCAGGAATGTCCATAGGTTCAGGAGGAGGATGAGGAGGAGGAACTGATTCTTTTGCTTTTTGAGATTGAATAACCCGTGATTTGAATTTTAAGTCAGTGGCTGTTTCTGGGACTTCTTTCAGGGTACAGTAACCATGCCTAGTTGTTTTCTGGTCCTACAAAGTGATTATATTTCATTACACTATAATGTATCTTTTATCTATGGGTCTCTATATGTAAATTGAAATTCTTACAAAAATGAGAAAATACTAAAATATTACTTATCATTAACATCATTAATAGTGTATTATTGATATTACTAACTTATTAAATGCACTTTAAAAATTGTAGCAAATTATTAATAATTGATAATTAATTAATATTAATTAATAATTTACAACTTGAAATTCAATCAGACCTACCTCATAAAACTGGTAATCAGATTCAGTCATTTTTAGTAAGTGCTTTTTCTCTGTATCTGCCAACAGTTTGTGATCATGTTGATATATGTCAAATAAAACGTTTACAGTTTTCAGAAAATCATCCAGATCTTGATGATATTTAGGTCCCCTTTTCTTTTTGTCATACTTCAGAAGGCGGTTGAATTCCTTTATTTGGGTTTTCAGTCGGCTCTGTATGGCATTTACTGATATTGGATAAACATTATATGTGACCCACAATTTATGCAATTCCTCAGAAGTAGCTCTCAGTACAGCATCTGTTTTATAGTCTCCGAAACACAAACACCTTTCAATAACTTGCTTCAACGTAGGCAATTTCCCTAAAGGAAACTGTTCTGCTGGCATAAAACGTACATCACCAAGTACTTTAGCAACTGTTTTCCTTGTAGAAGTCATACTTTATATTGCAAATGTTGAATTCAATGACAAATTGCAGTTGGAAACTTATAACAAAGGCACCTGAAAAAAAAAAAGTTTTCAATTTATTACGTTTAAAAAAAGTTCATGAAGCAGCCCCACCCTCTATTCTTTAATCAAGCATAATGGATGCAAGATAACAAGGAAAAGTCATATCATGTGATCACTATGTCCATGTCAACATCCTTTTAGGGCAATGTTAGTAATCAAAAAGCCAAATCATGCTTATTTTAGAATTTCTTTTGTCACTAAGGTCCGTCGAAAGGGGGTCTATGGGCCCCAAAAATTAGTTTTTCTAAAATAACTCAAAAACTAAAGGTTTTATGAAAAAATACCACTCTTAATAATTTGTTCTAAATCAAATTCTGCATCTTTTGGTATGCAAACCATCTCTCTAGCATGTTCAGAAGAAGAGATATTGCCATTTTCCTGATTTTGCTAGTGCAGCATTAGATGTTTTTACAAAAACGGGGGTGGCCGGACACACGTTGGTGGCCACCAATTATTTTTTTCAGGAATCTTATTTTTATATCAAAAGCCAACTGTTAATGACTGATTAATTCTATCTTGAGTTTCAGCCCGGCCTAGATTGGGTGATCGCCGGTCGTGAGAGTTTTCGGTGCGACCGTATGTGCCTGACCCGGTTCGCTGCTTTGGCTGCAACCGGTTCGGCCATGTTAGCTCTGCTTGCCGCCGTGAAGGTAAGCTGTGTGTCCGCTGCGGTGGGCCTGCGCACCCTACCCCGTGCACGAACCCCCCGCCGTGCTCGAACTGCTCGGGGGCCCACCCTTCCTCCTCTCGGGACTGCCCCGTTTTCAAGTTTGAATTCGAGGTGCGGTCCTTAAGGACTACCGAATTCCTTAGTGCGCAGGAGGCGCGCGATAGGGTCCGTGACCGGGAGCCGTGGCGGGGGTTGTCCTATGCTGCGGCTCTTGGCTCTGGCGGGTCCTCTGGCCCCTCCCGTGCTACCCCGGCGCCTACCGGAGTGGTGCCCCCCTGGAAGTTCCGGGGGTTGGTGGTCCTCCTGGCGCCGCGGGACCTTCTTGTCTCTCTGCCTCACTTTCGGACATCCCATCTGATTCCCTGCCTACAAGTGCCCCTTCTCCCTCTCCGACCTTGGGGTCTGGATCTTTGCCTACTCGTCTATCGGGTGGGGACGGTGATGCCCCGAAGGGGAGGAGGAAGCGTCCCGTGGTCGGAGTCCTCCAGACCCGATCATGACCGCTGCTCGTCCTGCTTCCCCTTCCTCACCGGAAGGGAAGCGGCGCGCCGCTCCTGGTCCGCTCGGGACTCCCCCCTCCTATACGGAGGGCTGGTGAGGCGTCGCCTCTCGGTGCCCCGACTAGTGTCCGGGTGTCGGTTGAGGTACACCGCCCCATGACACCCTCGATTACTGACTCGGTTCCTATGGTTCGGTTCCTCGGTTCCTGGCCCTTCTTCATGGAGTCTCTCCCCCTTCGGCTCCTGCTGAGAGTGGTCGGGTCTCCCCTGGATCTACCTCTCCCACCTGTGGTGGACCTTTCCTCCCCTCCCCGTCAGTGCTTGTCTGGTGTGACGAGCCCTAGAGCATCTGGTTCTCCCCGGCCCCCCTCTGGTGGGGAGCCGGGGGTTTCAGCTGGGCCCGTCTCGTCGTCTCTCCCCCCCTCAGGGAAGCCCCCCTCTGAACTCCCTGTTCCACTTTCTACCTCGTTCTACGGGTGAAGCAGCTGCGGGGTCGGTGGCCCCTACCCCCCACCCCCACCCACCCCGTTCGGGGTGAATCGGGGAATCCGATTCCGTCCCTGGTTACGGACCGTTGAGTTTGCTGCTCAGCTTGGTCCGTGGTTATTTCTCTGCCTTCTCTGCTTTTTATAATGCCTCTTCCCCTTACAGTTCCATTTTGCATTGGAACTGTAGGGGGCTTTTAGCTAACTGGGAGAACCTTGCCTCCCTGCTGGAGAGCGAGCGGCCTTCCTGCGTTTGTCTCCAGGAGACTATCCTGGCTGCGCGTGGGCTCCCTCGTCTCTCTGGCTATGTTGGCTTCCCTTGCACCCCGGATGAGCGCACACGCCGGCGGGGTGCAGCGATTTATGTACACCATTCATTACCCTCGCGAGGTGTGCTTCTTCGTACTTCCTTGCAGGCTGTGGCTGTGCGGCTCTTTTTAGATCGCCAGTACACTGCCTGCTCGATTTATATTCCTCCTCATGACCCTCCTTCTCGCGACGCGGTTCGCAGCGATTTATGTACACCATTCATTACCCTCGCGAGGTGTGCTTCTTCGTACTTCCTTGCAGGCTGTGGCTGTGCGGCTCTTTTTAGATCGCCAGTACACTGCCTGCTCGATTTATATTCCTCCTCATGACCCTCCTTCTCGCGACGCGGTTCGCGAGTTGGTGCTGCAACTGCCTCGACCGTTTCTCCTCCTCGGGGACTTTAACAGTCGCGACCCGGCTTGGGGAGATGTCCGGTCGACTAATGTTGCTGGTATGTTGCTCTCCTTAATGGAGGAACTTTCCTTCGCGTGCCTCAATTCCGGCGAACCTACCTACTTCCATGAACCCACGGGTTCATCTACCTGTATTGATCTCTTGGTGTCCCTCGATGCCTTACTCGATTTTTCGTGGAAGGTGTTGGGGGACTCTTATGGCAGTGATCATTACCCAGTCTGTCTTGAGCCGGTCGGACCGCAGCCGGGCGTCTCGTCTCGACCGAGGTGGTGCCTTGCGCGGGCTGACTGGCCATCTTTCAGAGCTCGTTCCGTCATTGTCTGTTCGGTATTGAGCTTTGGCTCTGTGGATGAGAGCTTGGAGTTCTTCGAGCGGGTGGTGATGGGCATCGCGGAGGACTGTATCCCTCGATGTTCCGGTAACTTGCGGACGCGTAGCGTCCCGTGGTGGACTCCAGCATGTCACCAGGCGGTGTGCGAGAGGAAGAGGGCAACGCGCCGCTTCCACCGCACCTGGCGCGCGGACCACTTGATTGAGATGCGGCGGGCGAATGCTTTCGCCCGCCGGACTCTCAAGTTGGCCCGTCGGGTCTCTTGGCGTGCTTTTGTGTCCGGCATTTCCTCATCTACCCCTTCTGCTGCTGTGTGGCGGAAGGTACGTAGTATCGAGGGGAAGCCGGTCCCTGCTAGTCGCCCTGTCCTTCGGGACGGGGACGGCTTCCTTTCGGATCCTGCTGCTGTGGCCGATCGGCTGGCTGGTGCTTTTGCTGCGGTTTCCCGTTCGCCTTCAGCTGCGGGTCGTCCTTTATCGGAGGTCACGTTCCCGCCCCCTGGGAACGAGCCGTATAACCATCTCTTTACGATGCTGGAACTTCGGGCTGCCTTGGCAACCCGTCGTTCTTCCGCCCCTGGCCCTGATGACATTCCGTATGACTTTATTTGGAATCTGCACCCGATGGCCCTGCACTTCTTGCTGGATCTTTTCAACCAGGTGTGGGTTGAGGGGTCGTTCCCTTCCCGTTGGAGGGAGGCGATTGTGGTCCCGATACTTAAGCCGGGGAAGGATCCGGCGGAGGTGGCGGGCTATCGGCCCATTGCCTTGACGAGCTGCTTATGCAAGCTCCTTGAAAAGATGGTGGCCGTCCGACTTTCCTTTCCACTGGAGTCGCTTGGGTTATACCCCCCCAGTATGGCTTTCGTCGATTTCGGGGTACTCTGGACCCCCTTCTCCTCCTTGGCCATGATGTACGGGAGGCATTTTCCAGCCGGAATCTTGTTCTGGCCGTCTTTTTCGACGTCCAAAAGGCCTATGACACGACCCGTCGGGGAGTGGTCATGGACCGTTTGAAGTCTTTTGGTTTTGTGGGCTTTTTGCCCACATTTCTTCGTAACTTCCTCTGCCGTCGCACTTTCCGCGTCCGTAATGGGGCGGCCCTATCTGACCTGTATGTTCAGGAGGAGGGGGTGCCCCAGGGGTGTGTTTTGAGCGTCTCCTGCTTCAATCTGGTTATGTCTGCGCTACCGGGAGCCCTTCCGCCCTCGGTGCGCTGTTCTATCTACGCAGACAATCTGGCTGTCTATGCCGCGGGGACGAGTCCCCTCCTCGTGGAGAGGCAAGTCCAACTCGCTATCAATCGGGTTGAACGCTGGGCGTCGTCGGTGGGCCTTACGCTGTCTTCCCCGAAGACTTCGTGTGTGGCCTTCCTTCCGTCGAGGAGACGGGGATTCGGCGCCATCCCGGCCTTTAACCTTACACTCGGGGGGTCAGCCTCTGGCCCTCGTTCAGTCAGTACGCTTCCTCGGTATGGTTTTCGACAGCCGTTTGAGCTGGGTTCCCCACCTTCGCCGGCTGCGCGAGTCCGCGAGACGTACCCTGGATTTGCTGGGACATCTGTCGCATACTACATGGGGCGCGGATAGGCGGACACTCCTCCGTTTGTACGTGTCCCTGGTACGGTCAAAATTAGACTATGGGAGTGTGGTGTATGGCTCCGCCTCCCCCACGGCCCTTCGGATACTGGATCCGGTCCTCTCTAGAGGACTGCGCATGTCATCTGGCGCCTTTCGCTCCTCTCCGGTTGATAGTCTGCAGGTTGAGTGCGACATCCCTCCCTTGGGGGATCGGAGGTCGTTCCTCATTGCTAAGCACTATCTCCGGATCCTCCGTCTTCCCACCCTCTCCTCTGTTCCAGGCGGTGGAGAGGGCGTTCTGCCGGGATGGGGGTTGGTATTTCACCGACACGGTGGCCTCCCTCCTCGATGGTATGGGCACTCCTCCTCCATCCGTTATACCGGTCTCTTTCAAGGGTGTTGCACCTTGGGAGAGCACCCCTGTTGCGTGCTGTGGGGCGTTGCGCCCCGTTCGCAGGGCCGATTCTGACTCTGCCTTGCTTCGGTCTCTGTTCCTTCAGCATGCGGCGTGTCACTCTGCATGTGTTGCGGTCTTCACGGATGGCTCGAGGTCGTCGGGGGGCGTTGGGGCCGCGGCTGTTCCCGTCGTCTGCCCTTGCTCCCCGATGTACCCGTCTCCCTGATGAGGCTTCCGTTTTCACGGCGGAGCTCTATGCCATTCTGAGCGCTCTGGAGGTGGTGCGGGAGCATCCGGATGGGTCGTTTGTCATCTATTCGGATTCGCGCAGTGCCCTGGATGGCCTGGAGTGTTTTGACCCTGTCCACCCACTGTTCCGACGAATCCAGCTACTGTGCCATACCCTTGTCGCTTTTGGTGGCAAGGAGGTGGTATTTTGCTGGGTCCCAGCACATGTTAACGTGGCTGGTAATGAGGCTGCGATCGAGCTGCCGTTCCGCGTGCCGACTACAGGTTTCACCCGTGTCCCTCCCCTTTTCCGATTATATCCCTGGCTTCCGTAGGTTTTTGCGCTCCCGGTGGCAGAGTCGCTGGGATGGCGCTACAGATAACAAAACTTGCAAGATTAAACCCAAATTGGGATGTTGGGCCTCTTCCTTCCATCGGTCGCGCCATAAGGAGGTGGCTCTGGCCCGCCTCCGTATTGGCCACACCCACCTGACCCATGGCTATTTGATGGCGGGGATCGGGTTCCCCGATGTCCCAATTGTAACGTTTTCCTTACAGTTGCCCACCTCCTGGTGGAGTGTCCGCTTTACTCTGCGCTGCGCGCAGAGTATTTTCCCTTTTTGGGAGAGCGTCGGGCCTTGTGATAGGCTTGGCGCTATTTTATCTGAAGGTCCTACTTTTCGATAACCGGGTTGTTCTCCTTCCTCTTTCGCTCCCGACTTCTTTACCGGCTGTGACTCCGCTATGATCTTTCTGCTCCCCCCCCCCCCCCCCCGTCTATTGTTCATTTCCATTAGATGTTCCATAATCTTCGTCCTGTGTTCGCTCTGCTATCCACCTTTCTTTTGGTGCCATGAGCGGTCATACTTTGAAACAAAAAAATTATATATATATATATATATATATATATATATATATATATACATACACATATATATATACACAAAATAAGATAGCAGTAAACAGAGCAAAGAGAATAACGGGACAGATATTGAGAACCTTTAAACGAAGGGATAGGAATGTAATGATTCCTCTACTGAAAACCCTGATCATACCCAAATTGGAATACTGCTCGGTCCTAACATCCCCATATAAAAAAGAAGACGTTAGACAGCTGGAAGGGATCCAGAGAAGCTTCACAGCCAAGATCAATGGGTGCAAAGAACTAAATTGCTGGGAAAGGTTACGCGAACTAGACCTATATTCACTGGAAAGGAGAAGAGAGAGATACACCATTATTTACACTTGGAAAGTAATGGAGAAACTAGTCCCTAATCTACTCTGAACCCTATAACTCCCCAAACAACGGTGGAAAGTAGAAACGGTAGTCTGTGTCGTATTCCCAAATTGAAGGCGAGACCTTAACCCTGAAAGAAAATAGTTTTGTAGTGAGAGGACCAAAACTGTTTAATCAGTTGCCCAAAGACCTAAGAAACACGAAGGGAGTTGCAGTGGACATCTTCAAAAGAAGACTAGACGCCTGGCTCAGAACAATCCCCGATGAGCCGGGCGTACCTGGCTATGTGAGGTGGAGAGTGCAAGAATCCAACTCACTATTTCACCAGGCCAACTCGAGAGGAGGGGCGACAAGCTTGACCTTCGCGAAATGAGAAATCATCGCGCAAAACCTTTGTAAGGTTGTAAGGTAAGGTGTATGTATGTATATATATATATATAATTTTTTTTTTAACTGCAAACAACACACCGTATAATTAATGTAAAGAACGACGCTTCTATAGAAGAACGTTCCGCACAAGATGAGGAGGGAGAACGAACAAATGAAAAATGAGGTAACCACCCGGGAATCGAACCCGGGATCTTCTGATTGCCGGTCAGATATGCTAACCACTACACCATGTGCCTCGATTAATCAGAAGTCGTAATTCTCCTACATACGAGCAGAAACCAATGCCCTGAGGGGGCACCTTCTGCATGCCGCACATATGTACATTTTAACTGCAATCAACACAGTATAATTAATGTAAAGAACGACGCTTGTATAGAAGAACGTGCCGCACAAGATGAGGAGGCATGCGGGAGGTGCCCCCTCAGGGCATTGGTTTCTGCTCGTATGTAGTAGAATTACGACTTCTGATTAATCGAGGCCCATGGTGTAGTGGTTAGCATATCTGACGACAATCAGAAGATCCCGGGTTCGATTCCTGGGTGGTTACCTCATTTTTCATTTCGTTCTCCCTCCTCATCTTGTGCGGAACGTTGTTCTATACAAGCGTCGTTCTTTACATTAATATATATATATATATATTATGCTACAATTTGCTCGTACCTTGAATCTGTGTCTGGTTGGAACGGTACTTCGTGTAAACCATTGAAGGTTTCCTTCTACTTCTACTAAATTAACTACTGACTTGTGCATCTCGAGCAGCGAAATATATATAGTTTTCGCTGCTCGAGATGCACAAGTCGGTAGTTAATTTAGTAGTAGTTCTAAGGAAAACTTCAATGGTTTACACTAGTGCTTGCATAATACCGAAAATTTTCAATACCGGTATTTGGAGGCAATTATGCTAATCCCGGTATTGATACCGGTATTATGAAAAAAAATAATTTATTTTGATTTATTATGGTGCCACCCTACCAACCCTCCCACAAGTCTGAGGGACTTGCAGTACTCACCATATTTACTATAAATTAATGACCCAACTCCAAATAGATGGCATTCTATTCGAAAAAGTTTATACAGTAAATTACTAAATTGTAATAAAAATATTATTTGAATTTTTTTTTAGCATATTATTATACAACTACTAGGGTAGATAGAAATTATTAGTATCTAAATATTTATTTCTTAGTTTGATTTTGAAAGTATGCTTTGAGGAAACAAAGAGCATCTAGGGATTGTTCAGATAGACTTGATCTCAGTTTCGTCAGAAATAGGCCTGCAGCAGAAAAGGCTCTTTCTGATTCTGCACTTTTAGGTTTAATTGAAAGCAGTGCCTTGTACAGCTTCTCTAAATTCTCACTTCTCTGTAAAGTAACTTCCAAGCTTTTAAATTCATTAGTAACATCAAAATCAATGGAATTTTTTTTAGATGGCACTTTTCCTAGTTTGTCCATTTCTTGCATGTATTCACTCAGTAATGAATCTGCTTCCACTTCAGTCTTATCGGAGGACTAAATTGCCTAAATTTTACAATAGCAATTTTTGTCAATACCGAAAACCTATAATATCGGTATTATTTGTACTTCTTCAATACCGGTATTAATACCGGTATTTCAATACCGGTTTTAACCCCTAGTTTACACTTTACACGAAGCACCGTTCCAACCAGACAGATTCAAGGTACGAGCAAATTGTAGCATAATTGCAAAATACACAAAATTCATACAAGATTAGTATAGTTTCCTACTTTTCTATAAACTTTTTTTTTTTTTTAACTTTTTCCAACTTTTCTATGGGGAGCTTGCAAGAGGAAATTGATAATGTAAATAAATCCTATTTCAGGTGCACTTCCTTCGAATTCCTTTGCAAAAATGGAGACTGCATTCCATTTTGGTGGCGCTGTGATAGTGCTTTGGATTGCCTTGATGGGTCTGATGAGGCTGATTGCGATAACGGCTTCACTGCACCTGCAGATCACCCAAGGTCCAGCACAACTAAGAAGCCAGACATATTCCCGTGTAGAGAGGTAACACACACACACACACACACACACACACACACCACACACCACACACACACACACACACACACAACGTGCACGGAGTAAATTAATTTATCCAACTTAACTTTTGAAAGTATTCCATGAAACGTATTGTAGTGTTTCCACAAACTACAGAAGTTTAAATTGTCAAAATTTTGAACCTCTGTCGTTAAATTACCTTTTAAATATATTATTGGAATGAAAGTAATGACTTAGTGATATAAATTATTCTCCTCTAACCATTCAGGATCAGATGAAATGCTCAAATGGAGATTGTATTTGGGAAGCTTGGGTCTGCGATGGAGCTCGGGTGAGTTGAAGGGAATTAAAAATTTTCTTTGGTGATATCGGACGAGTACACAAAAAAATAGAAAAGAATTTTCTCTGATAAGTTATAGATAAAGATCGAGATTCCCTTCGGCGTGCATGGTGTAGTATAGTTTATGGGGAAGTTGTTTAATTGTTTCACCTTACTGAATTTGCTAAATAGTTTTTACATACATAAAATATTTTTTAGCCATTTGTAAAATAATTTTAATACTAAATAGTAAACATTTAAAAGCTCACAAAGATTGAAAATTACTTTGTGTAAAAATAATTATTATTAGTATATATTGTTTCATTTGGAATTAAAAACTATAGTTTTACTAATTGCACCTAATTGCATCAAGGATTGTTCTTCCGGAGAAGATGAAGAGAATTGCTACCAGCAGGTGTGTAAATCGGACCAATTCTTGTGCCTGCATTCAAAGGGATGCATTGAAGTTGCTTTACAATGCGATGGACACCAAGATTGTGCTGATGGGTAGGTTGGATTTAAAGTAAATGATGGAAGCGGTGGGTCCACAAAAGAATCGCGCAAGTTTAGCTTATTTCAAGTGGAATTTGTAGGATTCTTTTGTGGACACCCTGTACTTTAGTACTTTTATATCTTTATCATTATACTCGTTCATTCAATCACCAATTCTATCCATAGTTTTTTTTTATTTATTTATTATTATCAATTTTTTTTCACAGTAGATTGATTTAATTATTATTTATTATTACCATGCTCAGTTTTCCCACATGATCACACCAATCGTAATAATCTCCTCTTTGTCTATCTTCTTTTTTAACTGGGATGAGCTCAGTTTTCTCTCAGTTAAACCTTTTGTGTCCAGCTTTCACAAATTAGTCATTCACCTATTGTTACATTCGAGGTAACAAAATTGTCATGCCAAACAATCATCTCTTATCCGTAAGACAAGACAGCATGAAGATTTCCTTTTGCTGTACCCACAGTCAAATATTTGTAAACATTCACTTTCTTTAGTAAATGAAACCATTGTCGTTAAGGTTATTGTGAACATAACTGCTTTTCATATGCAGTTTCTCATTTATACTGTACGTTGGGATGATTATAAACATTTCTTTCGTAAAGTTAATAATAGGCCAAAATTTTCTTAAGAAATATTAAAATATAGTGCTGATGCTTTTCTTTAATCTGAAAATAACTGCATTTATTTTACTTTCTTCACAAAAAAAAAAATATATATATTTGCTCAACTTAACCAGCCAAATCAACTTCATTCCAAAAGTATAAAAAACCAAATTTTTGAAGTCTTGATGACCCTTCACGTTTCATCTGTATGCTTGTGTCGAACTGAAAAAGATTGGGGGATCCTTCTTTATACTTTTTCAAGTCGATATTCAAGAATTCAATTTTTTTTTTATCGTGGGATTATTATTAGTCCTAAGAATTCTTTTATAAAGCGAAAAAAGAAAGTGTATTTGATATATACAAAGGAATACAAAGGACATCAAACAGCAACAGACCAACGAGGTTGTGTTTTTAAGAAGCAAAAATATTTAAAAACCTGAAAGTTTCAAAGCAAAGCTGAGAAAACGGGTTGAGAGGTAGGAAAGAATTTAAAGATGGGGTGAAGATTTTAAGTACAAAGGAGGGAATCCTAGGTGAAAATTCTACATTATTTCTACGCGCTAAAATATGCTTCCAACGGGGGGTTTAAAGCGAGAGAAGCATCTAGTTTCTTTCTAAAGGATTCGATCGAATTACTTTGAACTACGCTAGCTGCAATCCATTCCACAAATTAACTATACGATTGAAGAAATAATGTTTAGCTTCATTAGAATTAAAATGTTTACCCACTAATTTGGAACCATTAGTGCGAGTTCTGTCTGCATTCCTGAAAGTGAAATATTTTTTGGCGTCGACATTATCAAAACCTTTAATCATTTTAAACACGTGGATTAAATCATCTCGAATTCGCCTTTTTATAAGTGAGAATAAATTTAACGTTTCTAAACGTGCAGCCTATGATTTTTCTAAATCTAGGAATCATCTTAGTAGCCCGTCACTGCACACACTCCATTCTGTCTATGTCATGTAAATATGGGGACCAGAATTGGACGCAGCAGTATTCCGGATGGGGGCGTACTAAGGAATTATATAATAGCATTGTTTCCTCCGATTTGAACTCAAACAATCTACCAATAAATCCTAAGATTCTATTTACTTTTCTGACCACTTCGATATATTGTTTACTCGTTTTAAGTGTGTCGGCAACAATAATAATAACTAAATCTTTCTCTTCCGTAACGCTAGTTAGTGTCTTGTCGCTCATAAAATACTTTTCTTTAACATTGTTTCTACTGATATGCGACGTTTTATATTTATCTATATTAAAGTTCATTTGCCAAATTTCCGCCCACTCTAGTAATCTATTAATATCATCTTGAATTTGCGAACTTTCTGCTACTGACTTTGTTCTTCCCCCTAGTTTGGTATCATCTGTAAATTTTGAAATTATGTTGCTAGTTCCCAAATCGATGCCATTCATATAAATAATTAAAAGAACTTGCCCCAGAACTGATCCCTGAGGCACGGCGCCAGTTACACTTTTCTAGTTAGACGCTTTGCCATTAATGACCACTCTGTCTACGTTCACTAAGCCAATTTTCGATCTATTTGAGAACATTACCATTAATTCTGTGAGAATGACGTTTAGCTAATAATATAATCTTTTATGTGACACTTTATCAAACGCTTTTTGAAAATTGAAATATATAATATCTACTGTTTTACTCTCGTCATACATATTTACAGTATGATTAAAGAAATCTAGCAAATTAGTAAGACAAGAACGATTACGTCGAAAGCCGTGTTGAGAATCTTTGATTAATATATTTATTTCTAAGTGATTAAATATTGTCCCGAACGATCGTCTCTGAGCTTACCAACTACTGAAGTCAAGCTGATGGGACGATAATTTCCCAGGCGTAATTTGTCCCCTTTTTTAAATATTGGCGTAATGTTTTGAAAGTTTCTGATCGACCGGAACTTCTGCAGATGTAACGATTTATTATTATTATTAAATATATATGTAAGAGGAGATACTATTGCGCAGTTCACTTCTTTAAGTACCTTGGGTAGAGCTTATCTGCACTGGGATTTTTATTAGGATTAATTCTAGGGCTGAAAGCTAGAAGGGCGAATGTCAAAATTTTACATTTTGAGAAAAACGCGATTAAAGGTTTCTTTCTGTAATCAAAATTCAACCTTTATTAGCAAACATTATTCCTTTATTTCAGTAAATTTCACCCATACGCATTTTCATTTGATGCCTTTTTCAAAATCATGCTGCCTGTTTTGGCTTCCAGATAATTCATTCTTCATTACTCATCTTCATCTGCATCATCTTCGCTCAGGAAATTGGCTCATTGCGGTGCACCTAATGATTTGATGACATTGCCCCTTACAGCATTTGAAAGAGCAGCTGATTTCAAGTTCGGCCCTACCCTTATCTCAAAAAATGGATTTTTTTTACATTGACCCTTCTAGCATTCATCCCTAGAATTTTACGTCTGAGAGCACTTCGTTTTCACTAATGGTAAAATCGTGAGGCTTTAACTGATCATCACTGAGCATGATTATGGGAACAGGAATGTTGTTCATATTTTTGTTAGTGAACACGGAAAAAAATTTATTTAAAACTTTCGTCACTTGTAAAGCATCGTAAATTTGTTCGTTGTTTTCGCCGATGAGTGGACCAATAGTCTGCGAAGCTACTTTTTTATTCCTAACACAATTATAGAATTCCTTCGAATTGGATTTAATTTGGCTCACTGTATATAGTTCATGGTTGTGCTTACTTTTTCTAATAAGTTTTTTGCTTCGCCTTCTCAATAGCTTGTAAGCATTTTCATCGGACAAATTATGTTTCTTTAAATTTAAAATGCGCGTTCCTTTTTAACGTTAAGCTACTTTTAATTTCAGCATTCCACCATTTAAGTTTAACAGACTTCGCCACTCTCTTTTTACGTAATGGGATATTACTTGATTCTAATCGTTCAAAATAATTAGAAAAGGAAGTCCATATGCCATTGATACCATCGTGCGATAGAGTCTCATCCCAATTATGGGTCGAAAGTTGTCACGAAATTTAGCTCTCTTAAAATTCAAAACGTATTCCAGTCTCTCCGAATTATGAACATTAATTTTAATTTTAAATGTTATTTGCCTGTGATCACTGGTGAAGTAGTAGTCTCCTGCAAAGATATCAATTAAGTCTAGGTCTGTACTTAAAACTAAGGCTAGAATATTGCGTCCTCTGGTGGGTTCCTTGACCATTTGAAAAAGTGAACTTTCGAGCCAAACCCTCGTACAGTCGATGACCGGAATTAGACTGCAAAGGACCACCCCATTCCCCGCACGATAAATTAAGCTCTCCTATAATTATCGCATCATATTCGCTACTTATATCAGAAATTAGTTCCCAGCCAATTATCGCTATCGACAGTCTAAGGAGTAGACAAACTCAGACTACTTCTAGTGTTTAATTTCATTTTTGAGAGAAGGGTAATAAAATTTTGCACAAATAGAATAAAAACGTATCTGGAAAGAAAACCTCAAACGAATAGTTGCATACACATAATCAAGAACTTCAAATTTGTGCATGTTAATAAGCAGTGCATAAAAATTTCACTTTGTGCACAGCATAAAAGTGTTCATTTCAAAATATCAACAATTTGGAATCGGCTTAGTTTGTTAAAATAAAGCAACCCCCCCCCCACCGACTTTCCCTCGTATATTTAAGCGATGTTGGGTTTGCTCAGTAATTGGATGGATGGGTGACTGCCCTTTGTGTTCAGATGGAGCAATCCGCGCTTTAGGTTTCCTCTGTCACATGACCTTTGCCATTACGAAGGTTAAACCACCTCGAACATTATTATTTTTCTAATAACTTTTGTCTGAATTACTGATAAGAAACTTCATTCCATTAACCTTTTTTTTCACTCTCAAAGCTCTGATGAGATGAATTGCAAGGTCATTCCATTCAATTCTTCACGGACAGTTCCTCCTTGTGACAGAGGCTCTTTCTCGTGCGACGGAGGCACCTGTCTACCAAAGATGAAGAAATGCGACGGCAATAACGACTGCATGGACATGAGTGATGAGAAATCTTGCGAAGGAAGCGAGGTCATTTATCCTTTATTTGTAGTTATTAGGTCATTTAAGTCATGCCGAGCAACCCCTCAAAAACTACTGTAGTATTAACACTTATTATATATGGTATAACACTCCATCTACAGCAAAGATTCCTTGATAATGCTGATAATAATACAGGAATTAGTGCACTGGGCTGCATTAGTTGGCCTGAGGTTGATATATATACAGTATATATATATATATATATATATTTTTTTTTAAGTTCGGAAGAACCGATTCGCCTCTATTTAAAAGGGCATATCTCGGCGGAAAAACAAAGAAAAAGTGAGAGGAAAGACAGAGGAAAAAGAAAGGGTGGAGGGGACAGTCGAAGTGGAAAAAGACCAAGGACTGCAGGGTCGAGCCCCATCATCCTTGGGTGCTAGGGTCGATATATATATATATATATATATATATATATAATATATATATATTATATATATATAATTATGTATGTATGTTGTGTGTGTGTATATATATATATATATATATATATATATATATATATATATATATATATATATATATATATATATATATAAAATACAAAACTAACGATATTTTCCATTATTTGATAATGGCAATTTGAATTTCAGAAGTTGTAAACCTTCTCTCAGTAACGCACACGCACATTAAATCATTACATGTAATATTTTAATATTGTACTAATTTAGCGTTTGCCTTTCTAAAAGATTATGCAATGGACAGTTAATCGGAAATTATTTTAAAAGTCGAGAGCGACTATGTTTCTACAATTTAAGTTTATATATACAGTATATATTCTTTTATGTAGGAAGGAGGGAGGTCAAGGGCGAACGCCCGCAAAACGCCCCCCTCCCATATGAGGAGGAGAGAGCCAAAATCAAGGCCTCGGGCCAACGATGCTATTTTATTTTATTTTTATATAAATTTTGAAAAGATTGTGTAGTGTGTAAAATACATGTATGTGTACAGTGAAGAATAGAGAGAGAAGTGTGTTTGAGAGCATGCTGGACTGCTCACAGGGTAGATGAGACACTGACAAAAGAATTGGGAGTTTCGGCACTCACTATCCTCTGCCTAACTTCCCCCGACCTCTGAAGTACTTTCCTGGTGGGTTATTTGGTGTCTGATATAAAAAAAGAGGTGAAATGCAGTTAAATGTATACAGAGATAGTAGTGCTTGCTTGCGTAAGAGTTAAAGCAGTGTTAAATACCATATTCACTCCACCTCGGTGGTATAGTGGTTAGCACAGCTGACTACGAATCCACCGGCCCCGGTTTCGACACCCGGTGACGGCAGGCGGCACGCAGCAAACTCGGCTGTTTATCCCTCCACACAATAAAAATGGTTGGTAGATAGATGGTATACTGGGTAGTTTAGTGGTTAAGACGTTGGGCTGCTGCTGATCACGAGGTCGTGAGATCAAGAACTTCGTAATTTCTGACTGGTCGCGGTCGGGCGTGGTTTGGATTCTACGTCAAACTGTAGGTGTAAGGGGGAGTGATACTTTATCTTCGTCAGAATGAACAATTTGGGCGGAAGCAAAACCAAAGTTGTTAATATTGAGTACACTAAGGTTGTGCGGCCATTTGGCCGTTTGTGTACGTGGATTTGCAAAGTTATGAGGTGAAAGTAAGAATATTGAGAAGGAAGAGTGAGATTTTTGGAAGCAAATGAGTAGCAGCTGTCGCATCTGGTATGTTGATGTGCTGCTGCTGTTTCTCTTTCTGGGTGGATTTGGGAGTGAAATAGAGATTTATTTTGTTGATGTGCAAGATTTATTGAAAGTGAGTGTAAACAGAAGTAAGATTTTTTGTGGCTCAGAGAGAAGATGAGTTAGTATATGACTGAAGAAATAGGCTATTAGAGTTGACAATATTTAAAAACCAAAGAAATTCGAGCAAATTGCAAGTCGAAAGTAGAGTGAAGTGGGAAAACGTGTTACGAGCGCAATAAAAGCTCTAGTAGGAAGGAAAACCTGACTGTAGATGCAGATAGAGATTTTAAAGAAAATATATTACAGTAGTACCAAAAACTAACACATGGATGCGAGGTCCTTGTTTCGTATGATAGGATGATCTTAAAAATTAAAGCAGTTCAGATGAATTTCAGGATGGTGATTCTTGTTAAAGCGGATTGATTAAAGAAAAAATAAGAACGTCGGGAAAGGTGCAGAATAAAAAGCGTCTGTTGGTGTGAGAGTGAATAATGATAGAACTTAAAAAAGTGTATAATAATGACTGCGTAGGTGCGAGAAGTAGAGGAAGACCTCGTAAGAGATAGGTGCGAGAAGTAGAGGAAAACCTCGTAAGAGATAGGCCATAATTAGTAACTGCGGGCATGGAAGTGTCCTAGAATCGCCTGTTTCAATGATATACCTCGGTTTTTATTATAATAGTTTATACAGTTTAATTAACAAATAATTTTGTGGAACACATTATAAACATTAAAATTTAAACCTCTACGTGTCTCGCCAGTGTTTAAGTCGTCAGCTTTAAGTAAAATGTCGTACATTTGGCAAAGCTAACAAAAGGAGTTTTATTTAAAGTGAAGTAAATTTATCCCTTAATAACTGCAGTATGGTGGCATCATCCAGATGGATAGATAATTTTGACAGATAACTTTGATACCAACGGTACAAGTGTATTCTTTAAAGAGTTGAAAGCGTTGTGACCACCCTATGAAGTTTTGGAAATGGGTTTTCAGATAATGTATTTTTATATGTATACATGTACAGTTGAATATTGACTACTCAAGGGCTTAAGAGTATTCTTCATTACCGTATTTCTACCACTGATCAGGTTTATCCCCAAGCGAACAAACTGAGAGCGCTTCATGCCACCAACACCAGTCTCAACTTCACTTGGGACTTCAATCCCAAGGTGAATGGTACAACGTTCGAGTTCATGCCCTCTTGCATCGTGGAGGCTGCTTCGGGCAATCCCAAAGCATGGAAAAATGGAACCTGGATTCAAGATAAGGTATCCTTGTAACTGCAGAACTAAATTTAATTACACCGTAACTATAAGGAGGAGTGCGTCGTGGCCAGTGTCGTAACAGTGCTTCCCGTCGATCAGCGAAGTTAAGCGACATTGGGTCTGGAGACCAGTTGAATGGGAGACCGTCCTGCATTTTCAGATCGTGTGGCGACCCATGGTTCGGATCCCACGTTAAAGCTTTAGGTCCCGACTACCATATGACGCGTTCGGTGGAGAAGGGGCGAACGCCACAAAATTCGAAAAATGAGTTTTTTGTCGTATAATTATCCTTTAAAACCTTTGCTTTACCTATGCAAAAAATTAGATGTTAGTCTGCACTCTTTCACGGTAAAATTTAGGTTTTAATGTATTTCAGAGAAATTCACTCCGCATCATTGCTTCACATTGAACACATCTATCTACTTTCTGGTCACTCGACAATGCCCTGTGATGCTCAATTTGGCCAAATTGAACAAAATATAAAAAATAATTACAGCAATATTATTTACACCAAAAAAGATTATGTTACGGCCATAACTACAGCCGTTTCGCAGCGCTTCCTAGTTGTAGAAATGAAACAGGCTGATTTTCTCGATTTTGACGTCCTAAAAACGTGCATTGTCATTAGGAAATCAACAACTACTAAATTTACAGATGCAAGAAAGTTAATATTTGACTTTCAACACAAAGAAGGCTACGTAATATCTACTGCATACCGCACAACCCCAGATAATAGCCATCCCGTCAGACTGCAGAAAGGGAAAAAATCCTACAGTGTCAGTTTATTCAATCTAGCCCAGCAGACACTGCAACCAAAGTATTCCCAATTGCTGCCAATAACTAAGGAAAAAATAAAATCTCAAAGAATTATCAGACCTAATGCCTGCAACTGCAGTGAACTATTATACAAGATTGTTAAAGGAACTGGAAGAAACCGAAACAGTTGAAGCAAATAAGGACCAAATAATGGATTACACCAGTTAACATCAGAAGCTATCAATAAATAATATTGTAAAATTTCTTGGCGTTTTATTATATCGACATATTACACAACAATATTTTACTCAAATATGTGTTCAAATTCATACAACATTTCAATAAACCGGAAAAATACAAAGGTTTAAAGTTTACAAACTTTAACTGCATTTTGTGGCATAATTCGAAAATGTTGCGTTCGCCCCTTCTCCACCGAACGCGTCATATGATCTTACTAGATGTTGCGAAGGAGGTTAAACAACCTCACCATTACATTTCACGATAAGGAATTTGGAATCTGATTGAATTTATGTTAGAGGCTTAACTGGATTAAACAAATTTTTTTTGTGAAATTTGTACTGGTGCTTCATTCATTCTTGTAATCATTTAACTGTGGCTGATGTAAGTTTGATGATGATTGATATATTTGTGTTGTGGAATTACATTTCAGGTCTATACTTTCTCCCAATTGAAACCCTACACTTCCTACCTCCTGAAAGTGTACGTCAGAGAAAATGAAACGAAAAAGGTTTATTACCCCGGAGAGTTTCTCAGCATGAAAACCGCGATTGGCAGTGAGTGTCGATATGCTATAACTTTTTTAAAAAATTTATTAAATGTACACGGTGTGCATTTAATAAATTATTAATTACTTTATTGAAATTGTAATAAATTTTAGAATATATTAGTTATAATTGTTTCTTAAATTATATCATTATCAGTGATGTTAATTAAGGATGTACCGATGATGAATCGGTATCGGTATTTAAATTCCATATTCAATTTCAAGTAAATTATTGAAATGCATTTTGGTAAGCGCATTTACTTTTAATCGTTTTAATTTCATGGCTCTTATAAAATGTAAATTGAAAGAGACACTTCACTTAGTTTTATCTTGAAGATAAAACTAAGTGAATGGCTAAAAAAGATAGTGATGGAAAGACAAAGTAAGATGACAATTTGTGTAAATATAATTCACGTGGTCTATGAAGTAAAAGCTTAAAAGTAAAGTTGCAATAGAATGAATGTGTCCACAGCTGATTAGATTTCTCTCACGATTTATCTTCCTCCTCTATCGCAAATGTTTTAGAACGAGTTGTATACAAAGAACTTTGTATGATTGTTTTATACTTAACTTAGAGTCTGGAACAGCTAAGCCCTGCACCATTTCGTGGGACTTGGTTTTTTGGGCTTTTACTCACACATATATATTATATATATATGTTAAACACAGACCGTGCATGGAACAAGGAACTCTTCTGGGAAAATTAAATCCACTATAGTCCGAATAAGTAATGGTAAACGACAAATACCATAGTTTTTCTTTTTCATGATGCTAGCCCGACGTGGGCAACGGGTCTCTCGCAAAGAGATCCCATAAATATAGCTTCCCTCACCAGCTATGTCCCAAAGCTGGATCCTGTCTACTTTGCAGATAGCTGGTGAGGGAAGCTATATTTATGGGATCTCTTTGCGAGAGACCCGTTGCCCACGTCGGGCTAGCATCATGAAAAAGAAAAACTGGTATTTGTCGTTTACCATTACTTATTCGGACTATAGTGGATTTAATTTTCCCAGAAGAGTTCCTTGTTCCATGCACGGTCTGTGTTTAACATATAAATTTCTCAGGGGACCATTCTGAGTTTGTGTACACATATATATATATATATATATCAGGGTTGGGTCAATTAAGTTAATTAACTTTTTTGCCGATTAAGTTAATTAATTTAACTAGTTAAATTTTTAGAAAAGTTTAACAACTTAATTGAAATATCTCCAAATTAATTTATTAACCAAGTAATTTTAATATAAAGATGCTGTTTTTATCTTTCTGAGTGAAATGTAATAGGCTGAAATGAATGGTTTGAGAACCTCATCTTCTGTAAAGTTAACAAGCATGTTTAATTTGTAAGTGAAGTATATATTTTATATGTCTAATTTGACTATTATTGTTGTTGTTGTTGTTGTTGGTTAGCCGATCAGCCCACCCTGATCGAGCAAGCCGGCGGCACGCGGGTAACCGATCGCCCTCTCCGGAGTCGACCAGAGGTTCAGCGCACTAGTGATGTTTTGTGTTCGATGTTGTGCTAGAGCGGTACAGTCTGTCATAATGTGTTCAATTGTTTGTAGTGTGTCCTGGCTGGCACAGGTGGCAGGCGTCGTCTGTGGAGTTGCCTAGTCTGTGTTTATATGTGTAAGTTGGGGTGATGTCCACATCGGAATCGTGCTAAGTTAACTCGATCCGATCTGCTCAGGCTGGTCTCTGACCTGTTAATGGGTGGCGGCTTCGCACCTAGGACCGCATCCGGACCGAGTCGTGTCAGTACTTTGTGGGTTAGGTGTGTGTGTGTGGTGTGTGTGTTTTCTGTACTGTGTGATGTCTGTGGGGCGTGGTATGGAATGGAGTATTTGGTTATAATGTCTCTCTGGTGTTACTTTAATGGTGCGAGGTGTTGGTGCATGATTGTACATGTAGTGGCAAGGGTGTTGTGGGTTAGTTGTCGCTGCTGCCATGAATTGTGTTCCCCTCATGTCTAAATGTTCCCTAACTTTCAGTATTTTTGTTTCTGTGTGCAGGTGTTCTATTGGTGTTGTTTGAGTACATCCGGTAATGATACGAAGTGCGTTGTTTTGTATTGTCTGTAAGGTGTTTGTGTGTGTTTGAGATAATGGGTGCCCAGCATGGGCTAGCATAGTCCATAACTGAGCAAATATATTGTTTGTATATGAATGATGTTGTTTCCTGCTGGTGTCCAAAGTTTGTGCCTGTTTGTACCGTGAGCGTGTTAAGTCTTGGCATACATTTGTTTTTAATGTCTTGAATGTGGTTTGCAAAAGAGAACGATGTATTGTACGTGACCCCAAGTATTTTGGTTCTGTGTGCGCGTGGAATGTTGGTGTTGCTTAGTGTAAGCTGTGGAGTTATCTGGTGTTCTTTTGTGTTGCTTGTTAGCAAGGTGACGGTTGATTTTGTGGGCGCTACTTCGAGTCTATTGTGTGTGAGCTAGTCTTGTATACTGTTTATGTATGTTTGTAGGTTATTTGTAGCGGTGTCGATGTTGTTGTGGGTGGATGTTAGAGTGATGTCATGTGCGTATGATGATAAGGTAAGCTTGTTATCTATGGGTGTTGAAATGTCATGCATGTATAAGTTGAACAGCGTTGGTGAGAACAGAGCCTTGAGGGACCCCGTTCGGAAAAAGTTTGCTTTTGGATGACTTGCCATTAAATGTGACATGTGAGTATCTTCCTGAAAGATAGTTGCTCAGCCACCTTTTGATGTTATTGTGCATGTTTGTGTTGAGTATTTTGTTTGAGAGGGAAACGTGGGATAGCATCAAATGCTTTACTAATGTCTATTGTTGCTAATAGTGTACGTTGAGCTGGCCGTTTGGCGTTGATGCCATCCATGATGTGCTGCGTGGTTAGTGAGTAATGTCGTGGTTGAGTGGTGAGGTCTGAATCCATGTTGAGTAGGCGATAGTGGTATGTGTGGGTTGGTGATTTGTAAGATTAGTCTTTCTGTTACTTTGGAAGGTGTGCTTAGTAAAGTAATGGGTCTATAGGAAGCTGGTTCTGTTGGATTTTTGTTTGGTTTGAGGAGTGTAATAATTTTACCTTGTTTCCATATGTCAGGAATAATACAGTGTTGGTATGAATATGTGCTGATGTTTGTGAGAGCTAGTATTCCCTGTGGGCCCAAGTAGGATTAGCTAAGACCACTCGTTTCATGATTTTATCTGTGCGATAGGTAGACTTTCTAGGACGCTCAGACCTCTTTTTGGCCACGGGTGTGAAACGCTGCCCTTCAGAATCTGCACGGTTCACCCACAAACGAACTGCAGCTCTGGCCAGAGATAATTTTCTACTTACCCGAGAAATGTAATCTTTTCGTAATGTTAAAATAGCGCTTATGGCTGGTGTTAAGAAACTTTCTGAAGCATTTATAACTTATTGAACACTTAATGACTTCAATTAAAGAAAGTAACAATCACGAAAATTAACAAACAACACAACAACACCCCAAAGTAGCCGAAAATACACCGAGTTCAACTAAGACGCTGATTACACTGGGGAACAAATTTTAACTTTTTTTTGTTTCTTGGACGTGAACAGGTCGGTCTTATAGGATTTTTTCCGCTGATTCCGAATATAGCCGTAGAATTTCTCTATCACCCAAGGTTACTGAGAAATTTGTATTTTAATATTTATTCAAAAAGTGTATAGAAGTTAGTAAAAATACTTCATAAAAATTATATTAGTGGCAGATTGGCATTTAAAATATTCTTCTTAAAACTTCTTTGTCACTGATTTTCTCTTGTAGTTTTCATTAGGAGCTTCTCGCATCAATGTCCAGCAGTAATCAGCTAACATTGCCGGATCCCACCTCCCTTGGTAGCGTTTCTCCATAGTAGCTATATCTTGGTGGAACCTTTCTCCATGCTCATCGCTTACGTCGCCGAGGTTTTCAGGGAAGAAATCTAAATGGGAGCGCAAGAAATGGATTTTTAGTGACATATTACATCCCAATAACCTATATGCGTCAATCATGTCCTGCACTATTTTTTCATAGTTAGAGGCTTTGATGTTCCCTAGAAAATTTGTGACAACATTCTTCATGGCCTCCCATGCCACTTTTTCTTTTCCTCTCAAGGCATCATCAAACTTTTGATCTTTCATGAGCTCTCTGATTTGGGGACCAACAAAGATCCCTTCTTTTATCTTTGCATCGCTGAGTCGTGAAAACTTTTTCTTCAAATATTTGAATGCCTCATCTTCCTTGTTCATTGCTGTGACAAAAATTTTCATGATGCCAAGTTTGATGTGAAGTGGCGGTAAGTATATTTTCTTGGGGGTCAACTAAGGGTTCATGAGACACATTCTTCAGTCCTGGGATACATTTTTGACGAAGTGGCCAATCCTTTACAAAATAATGCGAATCTCTGGCTCTGCTGTCCCATTCACAAAGGAAGCAGCAGAACTTCGTATAACCGAGCTGCATTCCCAGAAGAAGCGCGACGACTTTTAAATCCCCACATATATACCAACGAAACTGGTCATAATTAATCTGCTGAAGGATGAGTTTCATATTTTCGTAAGATTCCTTCATGTGGACAGCGTGCCCTACAGGAATGGAAGGGTATTTATTTTCATTGTGAAGTAGTACAACCTTGAGGCTTAGCTTCGAAGAGTCAATAAATAAACGACAATCTTCAGATTTGTGCTCATGACCGAGAGCTAACGGCAGTCCATTTACATTATTACAGTAGCATAAACCACCTGACGAGGAGAAATACTGCATCAGATCTTTTTGGCGAGTGCGGAACGCCGATATGCTTGTATCTTTTGCCAGCAAATTCCATTCACGTAACCTGGAGCCCAATAATTCCGCTTTCTTTTTCGGAAGGTCCAAATCTCTCTCGAGATCATTCAGCATAACCTGCGTTATCATACGTGGTTTATTTGATTCAGGTTGCTGAAAGTCTGTATCTTTAGTGTCATCAATTTCCATTGGTTCAACTTCAGACTCTTCATCCAGTGTCCATGACTTTGGGGGAGTTGGAATTGGGTTATCATCGTCATGTAGTACTGGTCTCATGGCAGATGCAAGATTTGGGTATTGAATTTTATGTTTATTTTTGGCAGAGAATCCTGAAACGTTAGTCATACAAAAATAGCAATCCGTTAGGTGATCCTTGGGCTCTCTCCAAATCATTGGTATGGCAAATGGCATAGATTTGCGGGTACCTTTAATCCAACCCCTAAGAGTGACGGCACAGGAAATGCATGAGATATGAGGTGCCCAGGATTTGTCTTGGTCGCCTACCTTACATCCAAAATAAAGTTCGTAAGCCTTCTTCACGAGTGGGGTCATTGTCTTCCTCTGTGCCATTATGGTCAGTTTCTCCACATACGTAGCAAAATGTATCTCTGGGATTAATACAGTTTCGATTCATGCTGGCGGAAAATTATTGAAATCACGGAAAACTTTTGGAATGAAAAACCAATTTTTTCTACTATGAAAAATTTTAAAATTTGAGCAAAACTTGAAAAAAAAATTTCTTTTTATTAAAAATCTGTTTGTTTAAATAGCTATATTTTTTTAATGCAAAAAATACTATTAAATATAGTTAACCTGGAAAAAAAGAAAGTAAAATTAAATTAGTACACTTAATTTTAACTAATATTTTGGGAAAACTCTGAGTAAATGGAAATATTATTTTCTCAAAAACTTTGGGTGATAGAAAAATTCTGAAACCATATTTGGAATCAGCATCAAAAGTTCTATAAGAAACACCAAATAGCTTTCAAGAAACAAAAATGTTGTTATTTATGTACATAATATTATTATTATATTTACGTAATATGATAAAAATCGTGCAATTCTTTCGAGAGATCTTACGAGTTTATATATATATATATATATTTTTTTTTTTTTTTTTTTTTTTTAAGTTCGGGAAGAACCGATTCGCCTCTATTTAAAAGGGCATATCTCAGCGGAAAAACAAAGAAAAAGTGAGAGGAAAGACAGAGGAAAAAGAAAGGGTGGAGGGGACAGTCGAAGTGGAAAAAGACCAAGGACTGCAGGGTCAAGCCCCATCATCCTTGGGTGCTAGGGCCGGGAGGGCGCACGTGAAACCTCCAGGAACAAGCACGTACAAACGAGCACAAAGAACACTCAAGAGCACGAGCTTAGAACCCCCTTGCGGGGATATATATATATATATGTTAAACACAGACCGTGCATGGAACAAGGAACTCTTCTGGGAAAATTAAATCCACTATAGTCCGAATAAGTAATGGTAAATGACAAATACCATAGTTTTTCTTTTTCATGATTTTAGCCCGACGTGGGCAACGGGTCTCTCGCAAAGAGATCCATAAATATAGCTTCCCTCACCAGCTATCTGCAAAGCAGACAGGATCCAGCTTTGGGACATGGATCTAGGGTTTAAAGCAAGCCTAGATCCCTACATTCAGAACCTCTATATAAGTAAAGACTCGTTGCATTCACGTCGGGTGGAATAAATCAAAGAAAAAGGGGGTAACTATTGTATTTTTAGCCAAAAAAACCAAAACTTAAACCTCAACCGGGACATTGAGCGTCCACTTTTCAAGGCACATAACACGTCCGTTTAATATACACAAATTCAGAATGGTTCCCTGAGACAATTATATGTTAAACACAGACCGTGCATGGAACAAGGAACTCTTCTGGGAAAATTAAATCCACTATAGTCCGAATAAGTAATGGTAAATGACAAATACCATAGTTTTTCTTTTTCATGATTTTAGCCCGACGTGGGCAACGGGTCTCTCGCAAAGAGATCCCATAAATATAGCTTCCCTCACCAGCTATCTGCAAAGCAGACAGGATCCAGCTTTGGGACATGGATCTAGGGTTTAAAGCAAGCCTAGATCCCTACATTCAGAACCTCTATATAAGTAAAAGACTCGTTGCACGGTCTGTGTTTAACATATAATTGTCTCAGGGAACCATTCTGAATTTGTGTATATTAAACGGACGTGTTATGTGCCTTGAAAAGTGGACGCTCAATGTCCCGGTTGAGGTTTAAGTTTTGGTTTTTTTGGCTAAAAATACAATAGTTACCCCCTTTTTCTTTGATTTATTCCACCCGACGTGAATGCAACGAGTCTTACTTATATAGAGGTTCTGAATGTAGGGATCTAGGCTTGCTTTAAACCCTAGATCCATGTCCCAAAGCTGGATCCTGTCTGCTTTGCAGATAGCTGGTGAGGGAAGCTATATTTATGGGATCTCTTTGCGAGAGACCCGTTGCCCACGTCGGGCTAAAATCATGAAAAAGAAAAACTATGGTATTTGTCATTTACCATTACTTATTCGGACTATAGTGGATTTAATTTTCCCAGAAGATTTCCTTGTTTCATGCACGGTCTGTGTTTAACATATAATTGTCTCAGGGAACCATTCTGAATTTGTGTATATATATATATAAATATATATATATGTACAGGGTGGGCGGAAAGTAGCTCCCTATTTTGGATTGGTAAAAAAATACGTATATTATACATTTATTTCAGAAGAAATAATATGAAAAGGTAGGCATACATGGTAGGTTTTCTCTAAAATTCAATGTGGGCTCCAACTCTTTCCACCAGCTTCTGGAGCCGCCCAGGAATGGCGTCCACTGACTTTAGCAGGAACTCCGGCGGGATGGAGGACATGACTTCCCGAATTCGGTCCTCCAGTTCTTCCAATGTCCTCGGTTTGGTGCGGTAGACTTTCCTTTACCCACCCCCAAAGAAAGAAGTCGCACGGTGTCAAGTCGGGGCTCCTGGCTGGCCACTGATGTGGACCACGACGACCCATCCAACGTCCAGGAAGTGGGCATCCAGCCACTCACGGACAACAAGAGCGAAGTGCTGAGCGGTACCTTGCTATGTTGCGAAACGAGGTCTGGCCGGTTGTCAGCACATGGGAGAACATCGACGATCTGATATTTATGCAAGATGGCGCCCCTCCGCACTTCGCTCTTGTTGTCCGTGAGTGGCTGGATGCCCACTTCCCTTGGCGTTGGATGGGTCGTCGTGGTCCACATCAATGGCCAGCCAGGAGCCCCGACTTGACACCGTGCGACTTCTTTCTTTGGGGGTGGGTAAAGGAAGAAGTCTACCGCACCAAACCGAGGACATTGGAAGAACTGGAGGACCGAATTCGGGAAGTCATGTCCTCCATCCCGCCGGAGTTCCTGCTAAAGTCAGTGGACGCCATTCCTGGGCGGCTCCAGAAGCTGGTGGAAAGAGTTGGAGCCCACATTGAATTTTAGAGAAAAACCTACCATGTATGCCTACCTTTTCATATTATTTCTTCTGAAATAAATGGATAATATACGTATTTTTTTACCAATCCAAAATAGGGAGCTACTTTCCGCCCACCCGTATATATATATATATATATATATATATATATATATATATATATATAGAAACGACGTAAGTATAGAGGAGTGTTCTGCACACGAGGAAGAGAAATAACGAACAAATGAAAAATGAGGTAACCGTTATTTCTCTTCCTCGTGTGCAGAACACTCTATACTTACGTCGTTTCTATACATTAATATACTGCGTGGTCATTGCAGTTAAATGTGTGTATATATGTATGTATGTGTATATATATATATATATATATATATATATATATATATATATATATATATATATATATACACACACACACACACACACACACACACACACACACACAGTACTGTCCAAAGTCAGAGACCACTGTCGACCTGATAACTATTAGATAATCTGTTGTATGAAAATTGGTTTTGATACTAAAATACATATTAACTAGGACCTCTGGTTCATATTAACGTATAACTAAGTTATTACTTAAGTGTATAAGCTGGATGACCCTCTAGTCTGCACAAATTGGACTTGAGGTTTGATTCATTATATTACTTATAATGCATGTGTTTAAAGCTCTAGCGAACTATTACTGATGGATCTGCAGTAAATGCTCCTAAGCTATTGTTATATCAATATTTACAATTAAAAGTATTGACATATTCACTTAAATTCTGCAAAACAAATTTATCCAAAACGTTTATCATAATCCTACTTCATGCTGTTTTTTTTCTTTCACAGGCTTAAGAAATGACAAAAAGTACAATTTCTGATGAAATTAGATATAAAATAATACATTTGCATGATGAGGGACCGAGTCAAAGAAAAATAAGTGAATCTACAGGCGTTTCCAAAACTGGTATACAAAAAATCTTGGCTCGTCACAGCTCAAATAGGACCCCAGCTGATCGTCCTAGATCAGGGAGGCCCTCTAAGCTTTCTCCATTTGATCTACAATATCTAAAGATTACTTCCCTTCGAGACAGACACAAATCCAGCACTTCACTTGCAGCGGATCTCGAAAAAACAACAGGTGTCTCAGTTGATCCTTCTACTGTACGAAGGAAGCTTAATTCAGTAGGTCTCAGATGTCCAATAGTGTTCCAAAGCACATTTTCTTTTCTTTTCTTTATTTCCATTCCTTAAAAGTGGCTTTTTTGCTGCAACGTCTTTTAAGACCTACTGAGTTAAGTTTCCTTCATACAGTAAAGGGATCAACTGAGACACCTATTGTTTTTCGAGATCTGCTGCAAGTGAGGTGCTGGATTTGCGTCTGTCTCGAAGGGAAGTAATCTTTAGATATATATAGTATATCAGATGCAGAAAGCTTAGAGGGCCTACCTGATCTAGGGCGATCAGCTGGGGTTCCATTTGAGCTGTGACGAGCCAAGATTTTTTGTATACCAGTTTTGGAAACGCCTGTAGATTCACTTATTTTTCTTTGACTCGGTCCCTCATCATGCAAATGTATTATTTTATATCTAATTTCATCAGAAATTGTACTTTTTGTCATTTCTTAAGCCTGTGAAAGAAAAAAACAGCATGAATTAGGATTATAATGAGAAACGTTTTGGATAAATTTGTTTTTCAGAATTTAAGTGAATATGTCAATACTTTTAATTGTAAATATTGATATAACAATAGCTTAGGAGCATTTACTGCAGATCCATCAGTAATAGTTCGCTAGATCTTTAAACACATGCGTTATAAGTAATATAATAAATCAACCCTCGAGTCCAATTTATGCAGACTAGAGGGTCATCCAGCTAATACAACTTTATACACTTACGTAATAACTTAGTTATACATTAATATGAACCAGAGGTTCTAGTTAATATGTATTTTAGTATCAAAACCAATTTTCATACAACAGATTATCGAATAGTTATCAGATCGACAGTGGTCTCTGACTTTTGCACAGTACTGTGTGTGTATATATTATATATATATATATATATATTATATAATATATATCTAAAGATTACTTCCCTTCGAGACAGACGCAAATCCAGCACCTCACTTGCAGCAGATCTCGAAAAACAATAGGTGTCTCAGTTGATCCCTTTACTGTATGAAGGAAACTTAACTCAGTAGGTCTTAAAAGACGTGTTGCAGCAAAAAAGCCACTTTTAAGGAATGGAAATAAAGAGGAGAGAAGAAAATGTGCTTTGGAACACTATTGGACATCTGAGACCTACTGAATTAAGCTTCTTTCGTACAGTAGAAGGATCAACTGAGACACCTGTTGTTTTTTCGAGATCCGCTGCAAGTGAAGTGCTGGATTTGTGTCTGTCTCGAAGGGAAGTAATCTTTAGATATTGTAGATCAAATGGAGAAATGCAAAAAACTTCTTTTTTCTACGTGAAGGTCAAAATATGAAAATAAAAACCCACTCTAATAGACAGAGTTTATTTCCACGACAGTTTCGATGCCCACTGGCATCCTCCTCGGGTGGATACAGAAACACGAATGAACCAAAACAAGAGGGAAAAACAGTCCAGGGACCGACCGTTAAGAAATTCGCACCTAGGTTAGATCTCATTCTCCCGACACCGGAAGGGCATTTTTCATTAAGTACATTCGCGCAAATTTAAAACTATCTTCCTGTTCTAAACATACAGATTCTATTATTTTTTTTTACATAATTATTACATTTATTATTAAATTTATTACATTTAATATTGCATAATTATTTATTACAGAAATTATAAATTTATTATTACATTGGTTATTACATTATTGTTTATTATACAGAACTTACAAACCGAAAAAACGAATGAAAAAAGCCGATTGGGAAACAATCCAGAGACCATTGAGAAATTCGCACCTAGGTTAGATACCATTCTCCCGACACTGGAAGGGCATTTTATTACAGGGTCCGCTTATAAGTACATTCCCACAAATTAAAACTATCTTCTTGTTCTATACATACAGATTCTAATATTTTGACATAATTACTGCATTTATTATTACATTTACATTTTTAACATTTATTATTGTTACCTTTACCCTAATTATTAAATTTATAATATTACCTTTATTATTACATCTGTTGCATTTATATTTATTTCCACATTTATTACTTCCATTATTACATTTACTAAAGGCGAGTAAGGAAACATTCCAATCCAGAGACATTTAAGAAATTCACACTTAGGTTCGAACACGTTCCCACGACTCCGTAAGGGATTTTTTGACCAAGAATCTCATTAAAGGGTCTAACTTATAAGTACCTTCGCACAAATTAAAATTATCTACTTTTTCTATACACACAGATTCTATTATTTTTCTTTTGACATAATTATTACATTTATAAAGTACCTTACTTGATTCCCAATCTATAGCATGATTATTTTGGCTGGCGTGATAAAAAATGGCATTATTAGTATTACAACTTCTGAAGGCATATTTGTGTTCTTTAATACGGGTTTCAATATTTCTTCCAGTTTCTCCCACGTATACTAAATCACAACTTTTACAGGGAATGCTGTAGACACAGGCTTGTTCCTCTTTTGCCACGTTATTCCTAACCAATTACTTTTCACGGTAGACGAATATTTGAACGCCAAAGCAAACTTAAAATCTTCATCAACGGTTTTACTCTTTCTAAGCCTGCAATGTAAGGCAAACTCACATATTGTTTTTGGTTAACTGAAGTTTCCCGAGGGGCATAAAAAGATTTCTGGCTTTAAAATACTATGAGTCGGAATTGTTGCAAACAATATGTCCCAGGAATCTAATTTGGTTTAGTTATGTAGATGATATTTTCTCAGTTTGGCCTGACCACTGGAACAACTTTGACACTTTCTTTCAGTCATTAAATAATCTTGTTCCCTCTATTAAATTTAAATATGAATGGGAGAACGACAAACAATTACCTTTTCTAGATGTTTTGGTCATTAACGAAAGCGGAAAGCCCAATTTCACGGTCTATAGAAAACCTACTCATTGTAATTCGTACATTCATTATTTTTCATATCATGACGAAGGGGTTAAAAGCTCAATTATTTCTTCCATGTTTCTAAGAGCACTCAGGATTTGTAGCCCACATTTGCTGGACCCGGAAAATTCAAAGATTTGGAACATTTTTAAGGAAAAATATCCCGAGTGGTTTATCAGAAAGGCGTATTTTAAAGCCAGAAAATCTTTTTATGCCCCTCGGGAACCTTCAGTTAACCAAAAACAATATGAGAGTTTGCCTTACATTGCCGGCTTAGAAAGAGTAAAACCGTTGACGAAAGATTTTAAGTTTGCTTTGGCGTTCAAATATTCGTCTACCGTGAAAAGTAAATTGGTTAGGAATAACGTGGCAAAAGAGGAACAAGCCTGTGTCTACAGCATTCCCTGTAAAAGTTGTGATTTAGTATACGTGGGAGAAACTGGAAGAAATATTGAAACCCGTATTAAAGAACACAAATATGCCTTCAGAAGTTGTAATACTAATAATGCCATTTTTTATCACGCCAGCCAAAATAATCATGCTATAGATTGGGAATCAAGTAAAGGTACTTTATAAATGTAATAATTATGTCAAAAGAAAAATAATAGAATCTGTGTGTATAGAAAAAGTAGATAATTTTAATTTGTGCGAAGGTACTTATAAGTTAGACCCTTTAATGAGATTCTTGGTCAAAAAATCCCTTACGGAGTCGTGGGAACGTGTTCGAACCTAAGTGTGAATTTCTTAAATGTCTCTGGATTGGAATGTTTCCTTACTCGCCTTTAGTAAATGTAATAATGGAAGTAATAAATGTGGAAATAAATATAAATGCAACAGATGTAATAATAAAGGTAATATTATAAATTTAATAATTAGGGTAAAGGTAATAATAATTCACTGGGGAACACAACTTTTGGTGACTTAGATGTTAGACCTGTTTCTGGGTATATTGAGGTCGCTGATTCTAAAAATGACATTAGTTTTTCTCCATCAGCTCTGCTTACCAAGATATGATATATATCTATATATATTTCTATATAATGTATATAATATTATATAATTGCTGACTGGCAATCACTGTTGTTGTCAATTGAATACAAAAGTATGATGAATGTCAGCAAAAATAGTGTATTAACATCAAACAAGCATAAGGTACGAAAAATATTTCTTAAATTCAAACAAGCTTGAGACACGAACGGCAAAAAAAGTTCTTTCATTGAGACATCTCACATAAACCGCGTTTCTGAGATTTCTTGCGATGAGATGTGCCAGGACATTCGCGTTGGATGCTCCAGCAGTAATCTGCCATCATGTGAGTATCCCATCGTCCGCGGTACCGTTCTTCCATGGTCCTTAGTTCTTGGTGAAATCGTTCACCCTGTTCCTCGCTTAGATCACCGAGGTTATCTGGGAAACGATCCAAATGACTGTGGAGGTAATGCAGTTTGATGCTCATTTTACAGCCAAGTTTACAAAAAGAAGAGCATATTCTCCACTAGTTCACCGTAGTTATCGGCCTTAGTTCCCAAGGAAATTCTTCACAACGATACTAAACGATGACCACGCACGTACCTCAATGTTGTCCATTGAATCTTGGAAACGCGGGTCTTTCATGAGTTCCCGGATTTGCGGTCCATCGAAAATACCTGCCTTCAGCTTTTCCATGCTCAGCGCAGGAAATTTTCTACATATGTAGCCAAAACACGTCCCATCTCTGTTCAAAGCCTTTATAAATTGTTTCATCAAACCTAGTTTGATGTGTAGTGGTGGCAATATGATCCTTTCTCTGTCAACCAAAGCTCCTTTGATGATATTTTTTTCTCCAACCACCATGTTTTCTCTCAGAGGCCACTGTCTTCTCACCCATTGTTCATCTTTAGCTCTACTGTCCCAGAGACATATAAAGCACGGGTACTTGGTGTACCCGCTCTGCTGGCCCAGGAGAAAATTCACCATCTTCAGATCCACACAGATCACCCATTGGTGGTCTCGGTATGATATCTTTTCTAGGACTAGGGCGACTGTCCCGTGCTCTTCTCTCATACCGACTGAGTGACCAATTGGGATTGATCTGTATCTGTTGCCGTTGTGTAGAAGAACACATTTTAGGCTCTGTTTGGAGCTATCTATGAATAACCGCCATTCACTTGGTGTGTATTCCGATATGCCCATTTTCATCAGCAATCCGCGCACATTGTTGCAGAAAACTAAATCGTTCTCTTTTGAGAAGAAGGGCAGTAAATCCTTTTCTCTGTCGCGATATAACGTGATTTTGGTTCCCGGCAGCAGTAAATTTTTTCTCCCAGCCTGGAAGCTAACAATTCAGACGATTTCTTCGAAAGACTGAAGTCCATTATGAGGTCGTTTAATTCGTGTTGACTAAAACCTTCTGCAACTGATGACGGTCCTTCGAAATCACTGTCATTTTGCCCACATATGCTTTCTTTGTCAGTAGCAGATTCATCATCTTCTTGAGGGAGCTCTGGAAGATGGCTGAATGATGGGACAGGTATCTCATCTGAATGTGAAACAGGCCGTCTAGCTGAGTCTATGTCAGGATACGTCCATTTACTCCGGTTACGTCCATTGATGCCCTTTATATTCACCAAACAAAAGTAACAGTCATCACTGTGGTTTCTCTGTTCTCTCCATACCATTGGTATACCAAATTTCAGGCACCTCCTCTTTCCGTTGGTCCATTGCCGCAGATGCTCCGTACACGTTTTACACACAACATGAGGAGCCCATGGCTTATCTTGGTCCCCTAGTTGTACTTTGAAATAAGCAAAGTAAGCTTTTTTCACAAAATCAGTAATAGTTTTTCTCTGTTCAATGAACGTGTACTCTCCGCAGATAAAACAAAACACATCTGGATGATTTAAACACTTTCTTCGTGATGAAGCCATGTCAACACCTGTAACAGGAAAGAATTCACGTTAGTACATGTACAATACACATGCAAAACAGCAACATCAGCAAAATCATAGCTACAATTTAATTATACAGATGCATTTAGATTTACGAGCAACTCATAATACCGTTCCAGAAGGGTAATAAAGTAGGTAATGACGTATGCAATATCTCAAAAACTAGAGCTGCTAGAACAAAATGGATGATATTTTCTGAATCAGTGGCATGAAAATATCCAGAATAAGGTCTAAAATCTCGGGCACCAAGAAAAAAAAAATTTTTTTGTTCCCCAGTGTAATAAATGTTAAAAAATGTAAATGTAATAATAAATGCAGTAATTATGTCAAAATATTAGAATCTGTATGTATAGAACAAGAAGATAGTTTTAATTTGTGGGAATGTAATTATAAGCGGACCCTGTAATAAAATGCCCTTCCAGTGTCGGGAGAATGGTATCTAACCTAGGTGCGAATTTCTCAATGGTCTCTGGATTGTTTCGCAATCGGCTTTTTTCATTCGTTTTTCGGTTTATAAGTTCTGTATAATAAACAATAATGTAATAACCAATGTAATAATAAATTTATAATTTCTGTAATAAATAATTATGCAATATTAAATGTAATAAATTTAATAATAAATGTAATAATTATGTAAAAAAATATAATAGAATCTGTATGTTTAGAACAGGAAGATAGTTTTAAATTTGCGCGAATGTACTTAATGAAAAATGCCCTTCCGGTGTCGGGAGAATGAGATCTAACCTAGGTGCGAATTTCTTAACGGTCGGTCCCTGGACTGTTTTTCCCTCATGTTTTGGTTCATTCGTGTTTCTGTATCCACCCGAGGAGGATGCCAGTGGGCGTCGAAACTGTCGTGGAAATAAACTCTGTCTATTAGAGTGGGTTTTTATTTTCAAATGGAGAAAGCTTAGAGGGCCTCCCTGATCTAGGACGATCAGCTGGGGTCCCATTTGAGCTGTGACGAGCCAAGATTTTTTGTATACCAGTTTTGGAAACGCCTGTGTATATAATATATACACAGGGCTTAGGGCCTCAGGGCTTATCGCCATGTTTGGAAGACTTCACGAAAGTTTCTCAAGTCAAAACTGGACTGTTATTTTCTTGAAATGTGTCGGACCTGCAGGATTTTCCCGAAATTTGTTTACTTCAAACTCTACCGTGATTTAAAAATAACTTCTTAATTTTTATATGTAAATCTGTATAACTTAGAATTTAACCCTCTTTTCTCAGTCTTTTAAAATTTGTCTTTACGAATAGGTTATAGAAATTTTCTGTTTTGTTTTTCATTCAATATTGATTTTAATTTCACATTGTTATTAAACAGCCTGAAGATGAGCGTATTGCTCGAAACGCTGCGCATTAAAGAAGACTTTTCATGGCATTTACATTTCTCCTTGTCATTGGATTTCTCCTAAATATTATATATATATATATATATATATATATATACAGGGTGGGCCGTAAGTTTCCATACATAGGAAAATTTAAACGTTTGTTTTTATGTTTCAGATACCCTAAGAATATGCGTTTGACGAAAGAGCAACGAATTGAAATCATACTGATGGCTGGGTCGGGAAGCAGTCGCATGGTTGCAATGAACTTTAACAGACAACATGGAACGAACAACACACGACACTGTGGCAAAACTTATTAACAAGTTTCAGAAAACTGGAAATGTTGCAGATCAACCGCGAAGTGGTCCAAGACGTACAGCCACCGATGAAGACACAACAGCTACGATACTTACAGCGCTTACACGGAGTCCCAGAAAAAGTACACGACGGTTGTCTGCAGAAAGTGTGTCAGCAGATCGAGTATCAGGCGCATTTTGAAAGCAAACAAATGGCATCCATACAAATTGCATATGGCACAGCATTTGAGTGAAGACGACCCGGATAGACGGATGGAATTCTGTGAATGGGCATTAACCAAAGTGAACGAGGATGCAAACTTTTCAACTAAGATCTTGTTTACTGATGAAGCAAATTTTACGTCAATGGAGAGGTTAATCGGCAAAACATACGTTATTGGAGTAATGCTAACCCTAACTGGCTGAGTCCGACGAAGATGCAAGGTGCCGGTAAAGTGATGGTGTGGGCCGGGATATGGGGTGACAGAATTATTGGACCAATTTTTGTCAGTGGAAATCTTAATGCCGAAAGGTATCTTAACATGTTGCAAGAAGAGATTTTCCCATCCCTGCTAAACGAGGAAGGTAACTTCCCAGTTTACTTCCAGCAAGATGGAGCTCCACCTCATTATGGTCTTCACGTGCGTCGGTATTTGGATCAGCAGTTTCCGGATGCTTGGATTGGTCGGCGTGGTCCTGTGGAGTGGCCTCCCAGATCCCCAGATCTCACCCCCTTGATTTCTATCTTTGGGGGCACTTGAAGGCCATGGTGTATCAGGAAAAGATACGAGACATAAATCATCTAAAGGAACGTATCACCAACGCCATTACAAGCATAACGTCAACTGTGCTAATGCGTGTTCATCAACAGTCGGGAACACGTATTGAAATGTGTTTTCAAAACAATGGCAACCATGTAGAGCATATTATATAAATAAAAATGGTTGTCCATAAAAAAATGTTTATTTTTCCTATGTATGGAAACTTACGGCCCACCCGTATATATTTTTTTTAAATTTTTTGATGTTCTTATTATGCCGAACTTTGGGTGAACTTTGGCTGGCGAGAGGTGAAAAAAGTAGTTCGCTTCATAAGGTTTTCAACCATACTTCTAGTGTCGTAAGGTCATTATAACCCAAACCACGCGATAGAGGAAGGGTGAAAATAGTGATATCCATCAAAAACACGTTTTCGCCTGTGGTGGCGCTTAGGTATGTTAAGACGCGCGACCCCTCACACACACAGACACACACACACATTCTGTGTTTCCTTTCCTTCGTGGTTTTATTCATCATAAATATTTTTCACGTGTTTCGTGAATAATTTCATATATATATATATATATATATATATATATATATATATATATATATATATATATATATATATATATAAGCACACCGGACAAAAAATTAGTCACCCCTAATAGCACCGATAGTAGGAAGTTCAAGGTCACACAGAGGGCGCTGATGTAGCATTGGTAAGTGACAAGTAGCGGTGACATAGCACACAGGATCAGATCTGTTTCGTGAGGTGGTGAAGAACAAAGTGTGTGTTGGATATAGTCTGCAAAATGGGTCGTGAGGCAGACGTTACTCAGTGGCAAAAAGGAGCCATCGTGTTTGGCAGAGCCCACGGACACAAAATGTCTGAAGTAGCCCAATTTGTTGGTGTGTCAACGCGTACTGTCCAGCGAGTTTACAAAGAGTGGTGTAGTTCGCAATCAACTGACAATCGACGGCGTAACTGTGGCCGGAAAGCAATTCTCGACAATAGGGGCCGCCGCCATGTTTCTCGTCTAGTAACTGCAAATCGTTTTCAAACCAGAAAACAATTGCTCCAAGAAACCAATGAGGTTCTCCAGCGACCAATATCCGAACGGACATTGCGACGAGAACTGCATGCGATGGACATCTGGAGCAGGGTACCACGGAAGAGGCCGCTGTTAACAGCAAGTCACAAATTGGCACGTTATAAATGGGCTCAGAGGCACAAAAACTGGACTGCGGCAGATTGGAAACGTGTAATTTGGTCCGATGAGTCCCGTTTTTATTTGTTCTCCAATGATGGGAGGCGACGAGTACATCGCAGGTCCAATGAAGCCTTTAATCCTGAATGCGTCGAAGGTGTTGTTCAGGCTGGAAACAGAAAGTGAAGCGCAGGACTCTGGCGGAACTTCGGACGGCTGATGAACGAGTGGCAGCAAATCGATGTTCAGTACATGCACAACCTCGTAGAGTCTCTGCCTCGCCGGATTCGTGCGGTTATCAAGGCCAGAGGCGTCGTCACACGTTATTAGGTACATTCTGAGAGGGGTGACTAATTTTTTGTCCGGTGTGCTTATATATATGGGAATGAACTCAGAATGGTCCCCTGAGTTTTTTATGATACACACAGACAGTGCATGGAACAAGGAACTCTTCTGGGATAATTAAATCCACTATAGTCCGAATAAGTAATGGTAAATGACAAATACCATAGTTTTTCTTTTTCGTGATGCTAGCCCGATGTGGGCATCATGTGCCTTGAAAAATGGACGCTCAATTCTGCCAGTTGAGGTTTAAGTTTTGGTTTTTGGCTAAAAATATAATAGTTACCCCTTTTTTTTTCTTTGATGCATTCAATCTGACGTGAAGGCAGCGAGTCTTTTGCTTATATTGAGGTTCTAAATGTAGCATGGCTAGGTGCTTTAAACCCTAGATCCATGACCCAAAGCTGGATCCTGTCTGCTTTGCAGATAGCTGGTGAGGGAAGCTATATTTATGGGACCTCTTTGCGAGTGACCCGTTGCCCACGTCGGGCTAGCATCATGAAAAAGAAAACTATGGTATTTGTCATTTACCATTACTTATTCGGACTATAGTGGATTTAATTATCCCAGAAGAGTTCCTTGTTCCATGCACTGTCTGTGTGTATCATATATATATATATGTATTTTTTTTTTTTTTTTGATACACACATACCGTGCATGGAACAAGGAACTCTTCTGGGGAAATTAAATCCACTATAGTCCGAATAAGTAATGGTAAATGACAAACACTATAATTTTTTCTTTTTCATGATGTTAGCCCGACGTGGGCAACGGGTCACTCGCAAAGATGCCTCCAAACCCCAAAACTCCCAAACCTCAAGACCCCTAGATCCTGTCCCAAAGCTGGAGACCCTCTCTGCTTTGCAGATAGCTGGTGAGAGAAGCTATATTTTTTGGACCTCTTTGCGAGTGACCCGTTGCCCACGTCGGGCTTACATCATGAAAAAAAAAAAAAAAAAAAAAATTATAGCGTTTGTCATTTACCATTACTTATTTGGACTGTAGTGGATTTAATTTTTCCAGAAGAGTTTCTTGTCCCATGCATGGTCTGTGTGTATCATGAAAAAAACCTCGGGGGACCATTCTGAGTTCAATCATATATATATATATATATATATTATTATATATATATATATATATATATATATATATATATATATATATATATATATATATATATATATATAGGGCGTCCCAAAAAAATGTATACACACTTTAAATACTTATAAAGGCAGTGTTTATAAAATACATTTCATTTTCAAAATGTAATAGAATCTACAGACATTATTTAATTGTTTTGTCAACGCCTGTTTTCAAACTGACGTCCGTTCTGGTCCAGGCACTGCTGATAACGCGAAGCAATGGAATCGCAAACATCACGAAACATTTCGTTTGGTATTTGTGTGCATTCTCGTTCAATGGCTGCTCTCAATTCAGCGACTGTTGCAGGTTTTATAGCGTAGACTTTGTCTTTTAAGTATCCCCATAAAAAAAAGTCTAGTGGTGTGAGGTCTGGTGAACGCGGAGGGTATTCTACGAAACCCCTTCGTCCAATCCACATCCACATCCACATCGTGCCAAGTACCACTCGCAATACTCCACTCTTCGGTCCGGATCATCTTCATTAATAGCATGGACTAATCTTGGAATGTAACTTTTCCATTGACAGCGCTTCAAAATGCGTTGGACAGACGATTCTGAAATTCCTACCTCACGACTCGCTTGCCGCACAGATTTTCTTCGACTTTGGTGATACGTTTCCAGTCTTTCTTGCTTTGTGGGGCTTGTCGATGTCCGTGGTCTTCCGGAACGCTTCTTGTGGACATTCTGAACAGTTCCATCGGCTTCAAACTTATCTCTAATTCGAGTGATGGTAAGTCGCGTTGGTGGATCTGTTTGAAACTCCCTCCTAAACTGTCTTGCACTTCAACTGCGTTTTCACACTTCCAGTAGCATTTTAGAATGAATGTCCTTTGTTCAAAGCTTAGTCTGACTGCCATTATTAATTCTAATGGGTTTAACTTGGAAAGAAAGAAACATCAATTGAGTGTGTATACATTTTTTTGGGACGCCCTGTAATATATATATATATATAATAGTCATGCTGTTTGCTTCTACAAAGCTTCAATTTAATATTTAGGAGAAATCCAATGACAAGGAGGAATGTAAATGCCATGAAAAGTCTTCTTTAATGCGCAACGTTTCGAGCAATACGCTCATCATCAGGCTAGATAATAACAATATGAAATTAGAATCAATAAATAAATGTGAACAAGACAAAATAATTTCCATAAAACCTATTCAGTAAAAGCAAATTTTAAAAAGACTAAAAGAAGAGGGTTAAATTCAAAGTTATAAAAATTTACATATAAATTAACCAGAATTTAAAAGCTATTTTTAAATTACATAGTAAATTTGAAATTAGTACACTGGAATAATTAACACTAATACAATGGAATAATTAACACTACGAACCTTTCCAATGCTGGTTCCGAGGCACGAGTAATTTAAAAAAAACAAAACAGGAAACAAGCTATGGGTTGGGCGGTTGGAGTTATAAGTTAGGGGAGGAGGGGGTTTATAAAAAATTTAGAGGGACAGCTGAGGAATCCACGTTTAGAGAAGGGGTCAATGTTTAATATAAAGAGATTCCAAAATTCTAAGTGAGTTAGGACAAGAAAGAATTACAACCGAGAATTTTAAAATGATCTAAAGTGACATCAGTTTTACATTTTATACTGTGTTCCCGAATACTGGAGGCTTCCTTTTTATTTAAAATTTTACCTGTTCGGCAACTTATTCCCATATGCGAATAAAATCTAGTCCTGAGGGAGCGCACGGTGCTGCCAATGTAAGTACCAAGGAGACACCTTGGGCAGGTAAATAAATATACAACACCGCTACGCAACGAATCAGGAGTTCGATCCTTCGCTGAGAAAAAGCTACCTAAAGACATTTTGTTAATAAATATAATGCGAAAATCAGTATGATAAAAAAATTTTCTTAACAACTTTGTATATGTAATTTAAAAATAGCTTTTTAAATTTCTGGTTAATTTTATATGTAAATTTTTATAACTGAATTTAACCCTCTTCTTTTAGTCTTTTTAAAATTTGCTTTTACTGAATAGGTTTTATGGAAATTATTTTGTCTTGTTCACATTTATTTATTGATTCTAATTTCATATTGTTATTATCTAGCCTGATGATGAGCGTATTGCTCGAAACGTTGCGCATTAAAGAAGACTTTTCATGGCATTTACATTCCTCCTTGTCATTGGATTTCTCCTAAATATTATATATATATATATATATATATATATATATATATATATATATATTAAACTATGAACTTCATGGTATAAAAATGTTTGTCTGTCACTCTATAGCTCTACTTAACATCGTTATAGGTTTATTCATCACTTGCATTTTTACTTTTTTTATTATTACTTTTTCACTTTTTGTCCTTTTTGTGGTTAATACTACTTTCGTTTCTAGTTTATCATTACTGACTATACAGGATGGTCCAAAAGTCCCTAGCTATTTTGCTGAAATAATGGTACTTAGGATAAAAATATAGTAACATAATTAGATGTATATTTATTTATGAAGCTTAGGTCTAAGATTCGAGGTGAGCACCATCAATGTCTTTGCAAATCTCAAATCTTGTCCACTGCATTGCGGAACACATTCTCAAACATCTCTGGAGTTATTTTCGCGACAGTGCGGGTTCGCAGATCCTGCAGGTATGTAACGCTTGTTTCGTAAACCTCAGACTTTATAAAGACCCACGCAAATAAGTCTAATGGCGTTAAATCCGGAGATCGTGCTGCCTAAGGCCTGTTTCCACCACGTTCAATCCAGCGATTTGGTAAGAGCTCATCAAGGTGCGCCCGAACGATGTTTGCAGAGTGATCTGGAGCTCCATCTTGTTGAAAGACAATAGTGTCGAGAATTCCATCTGAACGAAGCTGGGGTTCAAGAAACTGCTGAAGCATGTCAAGATAAATTGGCTTTGTTACCGTAGCTTCTGCAAAGAAAAAAAGGTCCGTAAATCTTTGATCTTGTCATACCCAATTAGATATTAACTTTCGGAGAATATATATCCCATTCGTAGAACTCGGTTGGTTTTCACTAGTCCAAATACGGCAATTATGTCGATTAACCTTTCCACATGTGTGGAATGCACCTCGTCGCTGAAGAGAATGTGGTTTAATAAGTTTTCGATATGAATTGCTTCAATCAATTCTGTGAACAGGGCGGCTCGTCTTGGATAATCCTGTTCGTGTAACTCGTGTAGCACTTGAATATAGTAACTTTTCTTTTTTAATGTTGATTTTAAAATCCTTAGAACAGTTGTTTTTAGTATGCTTAGTCTATGTGATGCTGTGCGAGTTGACATTCTAGGATTTGTTTCAAAGGTATCTCTTAGCAATTCAACATTTTCTTGAGAGGTACCAGGACTTCCAGATCTTGCCTCATCATGAACAGATCCTGTTCTTTTAAATTTATTGACCAGCTCGCGAATTGCTTTGCCTGTAGGTCCTGGTTTGTGAAATCATCATTCGAATATTTTTCAAATTTTTTCGTAGTTCTTCCCTTGGATACGTAGCGTTACTACCATCGCACGTTCTTGTACATCCATCATCATCTGTGGCCTGTAGAAAATAAAATAGAAATATCATTATTTCATCATTTCATCAAAATAAGTAGGGACTTTTGACCACCCTGTGCATATATACATTAGAAACGTCCGCGGTGCCTGACTTTTGGGTCACCCTGTGTATGGAAGTGGAAAACTTCATTGACAGGAAAAAATAAATTCCATAGTACGCTGTAATAACAGAGCCAAATATTTTTTTATTTTTATACTTTACTCTTTATTTATTTGTTTTTAATTTTAATTTTTTTTTTATTATATTTGTATATACTACTTACTGGATACTTAACATATACCACGCGTTTTAGTCTCGTAAAGAAATGAGCCTGATAAACTTTAAAAGGAGAATTGATGCGCGATATAAATAATATCGCCGATTATTCGGTGTCGATATCCGTAAAATTTGGATATCGGGACATTCCTAGTATTAATATAGCTTTTTATTTCAGTCCTTTCGCCACCTACGGATATTCAAGTAAGCCAAGATGGAGCGCGCATTATAGTAACCTGGAATGAACCACTTCAACCCAATGGGCCAATCGATGCCTATAAAGTGTGAGTCTGAATTTAGTCGTCTTTAGAAGAATAGGAATATCGTAGTTCTTTGTAGTTTACCGGATGGACATCATCTCAGACATAACCTAGTTAGTGTAGGGCGAAGGAATGGTGCAGTACGATTGGACTCGCAACAATTATTTTAAATAAACTACCGCTGCATTTAATATTGATTGGCCAGATACGAAGTCGGCATATTGTCGATCGTAGATAGATTTCGTCATTTGTTTGTTTAAGTAGCTTATTGGAAGAACCTAGACTCCTAGAGTATACTTATTTTGCAAAGTTTTTATGGTTTCCTATACCATATCTCAATTCTCGTGAACTTAACCGTTTAATTTGTCATAATCGATTATTTAGGTGATGAAATAATGAACAATGTTTATATCCAACCCGTTCGCTAAATATGCGTCAAATTATGGTCTTAAACGAGGTCGAATGCGCCTCGGTGGTATAGTGATTAGTATTGCTGACTAGAAATCCACCGGCCACGGGTTCGATTCCCGGCGATGGCGGGCGGCGCTTAGCTCACCCAGCTGTTCATTCTTCCATACAAAAAAAATTGGTTGGTAGATAAGTGGGTAGCTTAGTGGAACGTTCCTCAACTTTTTCTGTACTGCGGACCCCTTATCAAAATCTTGATATTTTTGGGACCCCCTCCCCAAAAATTATCTTTCACATTATGATTAAGTAACATATAGACAAATTGAGGTATCCAGATTAGTATAGTTTTTGTCTTGATTTATGCTTCAAAGTCGGAGTGAAAATGTTATAAAAATGCGTAAAACTTACCGCTGTTATTGCAATGATGTTTTTATGAGCAATAAAATTATAATAATATCCTAATAAAACAAACCTAACCATTAAGCAACCTAGATTTTAAAACATTTCTCTCGAACCTATTTAAGTAATTTCAATCGAACGACCGAGAAACACGTGGAAAAGGCGATAAAAGACTCGCGAAAACACGAAAAAAATAGTTTCAAAACGTTTGTTTTTTCAAGTTTCAAGTAACCGAAAATGTTATCGGTTACAGGTCAAAATTAACCACCACAAAAAAAAAAAAGGAAAAAAAATTGTTTTACTGAATATAATCTAGTCAACTCATGGACCTCTAGGGGTCCGCGGACCCCCCCCTGTTGAGAACCGCTGGCTTAGTAGATAAGACGCTTGGCTACTGCGCTCGTCGTGATATCGAGTCTGGCCGAAGATTTTGTAATTTCTGATCACCCGTGGTGGGTCGTTGTCCGGATTCCACGTTCAGCTGTAGGTCTAAAGTGGGGCAACAAGCTCAAGCTTCACCTTCGTCAGAATGAACAGTTCGGATGGAAGCAAAATCAAACCATTACTATCTAGCAATGCAAATGAACCAAATTATTCATTCACATGTTAGTCCAAATTTTAAATTAATTTTTAAACTTGTTCAGTTCAGATTTATCAGCTTGTGTTCACCTTTATAATCTCCATTTGTGTTCTCAAGGTTTAGTTCTTAAGTGTGTTTCTAAGGAAACGGTTTTTATCCTTGTCTTCACCGCCTATCCTTTTGAAAAGTCAAGATGTTTTCGTGTACCTCCCCTACAAACTATATATATAGTTCAGACAGTCGCTATATATACAGTATACAGGGTGGGAGAAAAGTCTTTAAGGATTTTATACATAAATAATTTGTTAATAATAAATAAATTCCAATGATATCACTGCAGTTTGTGATACTTTTCAAAGCAACTATACAAGGCCAGGAATGACCCAAGGCTAGAACAGGAAGGCCCTAGGCTGCCCTATCCCCAGTTACCGCCATGTCAGTAGTGCCGTCAGTAAAGCCAGTAACGGCGACAGGAGACAATAACAAAGAAAATGTCCTACCCACTTTTCAAGTTGAGAACAACTTCAACCAACGAGAAAAGTCTCGGAGGAATTGGGTATTTCCAAAATTTTAGTAGCAAACATTGAAATGACATGGGTACCACGATTACAAACCCATTTACTCAGCTCATATATGACGATGATTTTGATAGACGGCTGCAGTTTGCTGAAACAATGAGAGAAAAGTTCAACAGTGATCCAGATTTCTTTCGAAAGATAAAGTTTTCAGATGAATGTGTCTTCGGTTTAACGAGTGAAGGAAACAAACACAACGTTCAGTACTGGGCGAAAAAAATCCGAAATTACGATTGGGTAAACCCGTTAAACCGGCTACACTAACAGTTTGGGCATCCATTGGTTATTCAATACTCGTTTCCTTTGACATATCGAGATACGAGGGATGGAAAACGCTATTACCAGGTATTGAGACAGTTTTGCCACAGTTTACTAATGGCGTTGGCAGGAATTGGCTTCAGGAACATGATGGAGCGCCGCCACATTGCTCTGCAGCTGCCCGTGAGATTCTGGATACGAACCTTGAAAGAAGATGGCTTGGGCGGCGAGGTCTCATCGAGTGGCCAGCTAGATCACCTGATTTAACCCCATGTGATTTCTGAATTTAGGCTTATTCGCGTGACAACTCAACACTCGTGGTTTCATTTATCCAAATGTGAATGCCCTTGGCCGCATAATAGATGAACAACTGAAAAGGATCCCACTCGATATGTTCAGAAGAACGATGAAGAGTTTCACAGGAAGAATCCACAAATGTATCATAGTGGATGGAGAACTCTGAAGATTAAATACCAATCTAACAAAATATTTGTATGAATAAAATTCTTAGACTTTTTGTTGGATTTGTTTCATCATTTGAACACTTATCTGTATAATGTTGTTAACTAAATAGTTGTATGTATAAAATCCTTAAAGACTTTTCTCCCATCATGTATAATACTCATACCTGCAATATTGGGTTCATCCTCACTAACGACTTAAATTTACTGAACTCGGATCCCTATACAGATTTCTCGGAATTTGCAGGAACCTCTTCTGTACTTGATCTTTCTCTTTGTACACCTAATATCTCTGCCGATTTTTTCTGGTCAGTCCTTGGTGACCTCTATCATAGTGATCATTTCTCAATTTTTTTTAGAATTTTTACAGTGTCCTTCCGTAAGGCGGACTGGAATATCTTTATGTTCTTAACTAATGTTACCAGTTTTCCCTCCTCGTTTGCGAATGTCGATGTGGCTCTTTAATATTTTTATTCTGTAGTTTTAGAAGCGGCTTCTAGTTCTATTCCTCGCGCAAATACTTTCCTGCCGACGGAGTGCGAGATTGTCTTACAAAGGGAAAAAAGTCTGTCTGTTTTTTCGACGTTATCATTGGACTACTCGCTCAATCTTTGATAGGGAGATCTATCAACGGTTCCGAGTGTTGGCACGCCGGGTAATATGAAATATAAAAAGGAAATCATGACAAACTTAAGTCTCTTCTCTAAAGGTTCAAACGCTATGGAAGAAGTCTGGGAACGCGTTCGTAAGAGTAAGGGTCTTCCCACTACTTTCATAATGCCAGTTTTGTCTGAATGAACAACATATTGCCTCCCCCGTAGAGGTTGCTGCGACTTTTGAACAACAATTATCTTGTATTACAAATGGTTCAAGATATTCCTCTCACTTCCAACAGCTAAAATCGAGGATTGAGGGGCGTGGTTTGGATCTGAGGAGTGTGGCCATGTATAACGTGATTTTTACGATGAATGAACTGCAAGTGGCTCTCACTCAATGCTCGGACTCTGCTCCTGGTCCTGATGACATTACCTATAGTATGATCAGTCATTTTTCTCTTTCGGCCCTCAGGTATTTTTAGACTTATACAGTATCATGTGGACTACGGGTTCTTTCCCGATGTTTTGGAGACAGGCGATTGTCCTTGTGTAGGCGATTGTCCGTGTGTTCCCAAAGCCTAATAAAGATCACCGTGACCCTGCAAATTATAGACCGATCTTCCTCACCTGCGTCCTGCGTAAGATCTTAGAAAAGATGGTCAATGTGCGATTCTCTTAGCCTTTGGAGAAGTCTGGCTTTTTTTTTGTGCCAGCGCAGTCAGGATTCCGAAAGTCTTGTGGTACCACCGATAATCTCCTTCAACTTAAAACTGGGAATCGTACTGTTTTTTTAAAAAAACGTGTCTTAATAGCCTTTCTTTTTTTACTTAGAGAAGGCAAACGATACCACGTGACGCAATGCCGACCTTTATCGATATGGACTTCGAGGCAGGCTTTATTTTCTTAGAAGGAACGATCATGCAAGAAATTCCTAAGTCCGAGTCGCTACGGCACTCTTATTCTACTCCACAACTTGAAGGTGTTACCTAGGGAAATGTCTTAAGTTGCGCATGCTTTGAGATTGCGATCAACTCTATTCGGAATGTCTCCCATCTGGTTTCTTATCTACCCTGTACATTGATGACTGTCATTTATTTATCATCATCTTGACCGATTTCCCTGGAGAGGCATTTACAAAAGGCCATCAGGGTCACCTATCGGTGTGCGGATGAGCATGGATATCGGTTTTTTGTAGATAAGACAGTGGCTATGATGATTAGCATATTCACCGCCAAAGACGAGAAATCTCGTCTGTCTTGAACGTATACATTGTAAGCTTTATTTTGGTATATTTTGTTTAGAGATATCTTTAGTTTTAAATTTTTGGTGAGACCTTGTAGTTGGGGAAAAACTTGCAAAAATGCTGGTGGCTGCTGGCTGCTGGCTGCTGGCTGCTGGTTACCACCTTAAAAAGTGCTGGTGGTGAATGTCAATCGTCGACGAGGCCTTATTTCTCTTCTTACTCTTCAACTTGGGAATACCCCAGTTCGATTTGTCTCAGAAAATAAATACTTGGGGCTCATCTTTTATAAGCGACTGACGTGCGTTCCTCATTTAAAGTTTTTACGTAATAACTGTTTTCGGTGGTTGGACCTCCTCCCGATTGTTGTCGCGAACTAATTGGGGGACTGACAAGAAGACTCTCCTTCGCCTCTACCAATCTTTTATTTGAGTGTTCTAATGTATGAGGCCGAAGTGTATTCTTTTGCCTCTTCGACTGCGCTTCGGATGTTCGACCCAGTACACATACATGCCAACTATTCCGTTATCCCAGAATTTTCCCGATTTTACTATTAAATTCCGTGTTCCCATTTTTTTCATAATAAATTCCAATACCCTAAAATATTTACTTCATTCAGAATAAACCTTTAAAAATGTCGTTTACTCGTGCCGTATATACTCGTCTTCAGTCCGTGTATGCGTATGATGTATCCGCGTTTTATTTAGGGAATACTGTAATTAATTTGACGCACTAAATCAAGTAACTTTGTCACTAATTTGAGGAATCATCGTTAAAAATATCGACGCGCACTAAATCACCGGTTCTGAACCTTATTTTTCTTCCGTACCCCTTGAACGCTTTCAAGGAATTTTCTGGATTTTCCGAGAGGCATAGAGGATTTTTACTTTCTTTACGACCATGTGACTCGTGACCGTTTTGTTAATCATATATAAAATTAAAAGGGTTATATTTTCAGGACCCCGTCGCGTACCCCGAGTTCAGAACCCCTGCACTAAATTGACTGAATTCTCGCATAATCTATTAGAGTTAGGGCTCATAACAAAGAAATACACCAAATTTAGTATTCAGTGTATGGTTTGCTTCTAAGTTTCTGTTTGCTTACATGTTTAAGAATTTGTTCATATTTTTGCTTTGGAATTTTTTCTTGATATTTTGTGTTATTAAATCTTGAATCACACTGGGTTTTTTGTCCAAAATAATGATTTCCTGGTTTTCCATATCTATATTGGCAACTCTGAATACATCACTGCTCTTCGAGTGTGCATCGGTGCCTTTCGTACTTCCCCAGTAGTGAGCCTATGTGCGAAATCGGGGTTGCCCCCGCTATCTTTCCTTCGTGATGCTTCTTTTGTTTTGTACTTGGTATCGGGTCCGCCGGCCTAATGACTCTCCGGCTATGAGGTGCCTTGAAGATAGCATGCGTGTTCCTTCTCCATCTACCCGTCTTTGGAGTCGTCCGTTTGGGTGACGGTGAGAGTTACTTTTAACACAACTTAAACTGCACAAGGTAGGTAGGTAGGTGTAGTTCCCTTGGAGGTAGCCTGGACTTCCCCTTGGCAACTGGTTCGGCCGCGTTGTTGCTACATGCTTCTCAACAAATGTGAAAGTACGACCCCTCCTCCTGTCCTTCGACGGATGTTCCTCGAACATCGGTCTACTTCTCACTGCTGTGCCATTTTATACGGATAGATTCCGGTCCGGTCATGGGGTGGGTTTTGATGTAGTGTCTCCGGCTGGAGTGTTTGAGGTTCCCATATCCCCTCTTATACTGCTGAACTCTGCCATTTTATTGGGGTTACGAAAAATTAGCCTGCATCCAGGGGACGTCTTCGTTCTTCACATAGACTCTGAATGCTATATTGGCGATACGTGGCTTCCACCTGAACCATGAACCACCACCTTGTTCTCAAGATCCCCTTATGGCTGACCCTCCTCTCGGCATAAGTCGATTCATTTCTGCTGGTCCCCGACACGTGTGGGGATTGAGGGGAATGAATCGGCGGATCTCGCTGCTAAGAGGGCCTCTGAGCGGAATCCTCCGAGACCCGCACACATTCCTCTCCGACCTCTATAAAGTTATCCGCGAGCGTTGTTTTAATGCTTGATAGCCTTTTGACTGCTGAAACTTCTTATAAGCTTCGACAAAGAAACAAACTACTTCCGTCTGGCCTTCATCATCTTATCACCGAAATCGTTGCTGGGAGGTTGCTCTACCGTCTTCATATCGGTCATTCGCGATTGACTCGTGAACACTAGTAGTGTAGTCTTCTTACCGATTCTTTGAAATTTTAGAATTTCATTACAAAACAAAATCTATATTTATAGAAAATTTAACATAAAAAAATATTTATGATAATTTGTACTCATTTCAAAGTGTAATTGTATAAAATATACAGTATTTTACATTCATGAAAAAGGCAAAGCTTAATAAGTTGTTACCCATAAATTTACATTTTCTCTTACGAGCTCATCTCTAAATATTATAAACTATTGTAATCTCCTACTCTCTATATTAATAATAATTTTACATTGTATTTTATAATTTTTTTTATTAAACCAACTTATTATGTTGACTTTATTTTAAGTATTTTCATAATTTTAAAAACCAAAATTGTGTATCGATTCTTTTCTTGAAATATTAGTGAAAAATTATTGTTGTTGTTGTTTACAGTGTTGAGAAAAGAAAATACGTTGAGCGTAAGAAAACCAATGTAAATACATATTGGTATTCAATTTATGAAACAAAAAATTATTTTATCATTTCACCGAGTAATTAAAACTATTTACCATCACTTTAGCTACGGAATATGAGAGTAACAAGTTCTGGTACTGTATATTGTGGAGTGAGCTAAGGAAAAGCATTTAAATAAATTTGAAATGTAAAAATATGAAAATTGAAAATTTTCACATTAGATTAGTATAATTTATGAAGGGAATTGATAATAATGATTGGTTTGTTTAACCTGCGCAACATCTAAGGTCATATGACGGACGGGACCTACAGCTTTACGTGAGATCCGAACCACTGGTCGCTACCTAGTCTGGATGCGGCGGACGGTCTCCCATCCAACTACTATCCGACCCAATGTCGCTTAACTTCGCTGATCAATGGGAAGCGGTGTTACGACAGTGGTTACGGGGAATTTATTTTTGTTTTTTTAATTTAGCCAAAGAATCTGCATCGGCAGTTTCTCATGGAATCGGTACATCACTAAACTGAGCACCTTTTGCAAAGCTCTCCCCACCGATATGCGATGCTTTGTCCTTTTAACTGTTTGCCTTATCCATACGGAATGCTTTAAATTTTATGGTACGCGTCACGAGTATTTCCCCGTTCATGTGCACGGTTATTCCGGCTTGATATACTTGCTGACTCTACATCCTTCCGACTGGAACCCTTGATGAATTTTCTTATTCATTCGGGGCTCCTATCCTGCCTTTGATTTCTTCGCCTGAAACACGCTGCGATATGACTCGTTAAAGTGGCGGTGAAGACGACAACAACACAACAACAACAACAACAAAAAGTTCGCATTGTTAAAGTGTTTCGAAAAATGCATTTACAAAAGAAAAGTAAATGCGATAAACACACATTTTGTCAGCTCACTGACCCACTGTGTGCCCCTGAAAAATCTAATGTGTCCCCAGTTGAAAATCCCTGTTCTAAAGGCAAACAATCCCCCGTTTTTCCCGTGAGGCTTTTTCAAGTGTGTTTACATCTTATTCACACTGCAGCAGTTGGAACATGGAACAAAAGTTCCAAGAACTCGGTTCGTGCAGTTCCGGCGTTTTCCAAAAGAAATTCATTTGTGCTGGGTGTTCACACTGGTTTTGCTGATTTTAACGAAATTTTCAATTTAGTCGGTCATTTATTTTTAGAAAGATTTTATATAAATAGGATTAATCTCTCTTCTTGATAAAAGTGAATAGTTTTGTCGAGTTATTTAATGCTGTAAGGAGATTTGCTTACTTTTTACTAATGCTTTTTGCAAGCGTTTCGGAATTTGTTCGTTGTACCTTCATTCGAAAATAGAACGAGGAATTCCTCAAAAACCCTCAGGAACGAGGAATGTTTCCAAAACATTCACACTGTGACAGGAATTCCATGAAAATTCCAGAGGCGAATGCCATATTAGTGTGTCACCATTCCTTTGTGTGCTTTGATCAAGCATCTTCGATTGCTGTTGTTAGAAATGTTATTTAGCACTGAAAAGTTTGAATATTTATTTTTTCGCTTTCTTTATCATATTTTGTACGCTAACAAACTAACCCACCCCATCATCCTTCATCTCTCTTCTAAGACTGTTTTATTGTCTGGAGACACTCTCCAGTCATTGTAAACAAATTCAGACATTCGTGTATTAATTAACTTTAGGGAAAAGGGGTTAAAATTTGTGTAGATCATTTAATTTTTAAATATAAACGAGGAGGAGGATGGAGACGATCTACAGATCTGCAGAAGCCAAAGCTAACAAAGACCCTAAGATCCACTCTAAGGTTAGCCCGAGAGAAAGAAGAGAGTAGGAGGTTAAAAGAAGAGAATAAGGGGTTAAGTAAGTAGCAAAACCTATCATTCGTGGGTTAACATTCATTCAGAAAAAGAGAGAGAGAGAGAGACGCCATCATCATCCGCCAGCCACTGCCGACATGTCGGAAAAATAGTCGAAGAGAATAGGAAAGGGGTGAAAGATGAAGAGAAGTAAAATAAGAATGCTTACAAACCATGCAAACACGGTCTTAACTCAAAGAAACAGTCATACCATGCAAACTACAGACATGCAAGTAAAGAGAGGATAAGAAAGAAAAAAAAGTAGGAAGAGTATAACAAAGTGGGTTAGTTTATATTTAGTCTATATATATATATAATTTTTTTTTTTTTTTTTTTTTTTTTTTAAATATGATTTTGTTGCTGGCATTAATCGTCAACAGACTCAAACTTCGACCATTACCCCCAGAGCTCCTGTTGCTAATTTTTATTATTTTAAACGACGTTAATATTTGTAAAATGCCTATCTAAACGGTTTTTAAACATTAACGCTGGTAGAGTTCACAACGGACGCGGGAAGATTATTCCATTCATCAATTACTTTAAACGTAAAAACGTTTTTAGCGATGTTAGTAATGAAACGTCTACCACGTAATTTAAATCCGTTATTACGAGTATTGCTATTATCGAAAGTGAACAATTTGTCAAAATTTACGTTATCGATTTTATTAACGATTTTGAAAACTTCAATAAGCTTCTCCCCTTAATCTCCTAATTTCGAGTGAATGCAAGTCTAACTCTTTAATCCTATCTTCGTAAGACTTGTTGCGTAGTGACGGAATTAGTTTCGTGGCGCTTCGCTGAACCCTTTCCAACCTATCATTATCCTCACGCAAATACGGGCACCAAAACTGAACAGCATATTCTAAGAGGGACCTGATTAGGGACTTGTAAAGGGGCAATATTATAATATTCGATTTAAATTCGAAATTACGCACTTTGAAGCCTAACATCCTATTACCTTTTGCGTAAGACTCCAGGCACTGGTTCCTAACTTTTAAATCCTTAGATACGCGTACGCCAAAATCTACTACTTGGTCAACGCTCGCTAACTGTGTATCATCCGTCGTGTACATGTAATTGTTATGAGAACCTCTATGCAAAACTTTACATTTGCCTACGTTAAATTGCATCCCACTTATCCGTCCACTCCATAATGCTATTTACATCGTCTTGGAGCCTATTTCTATCGTCCACGTTAAGAACTTTACCGCCTATTTTAGTATCGTCCGCGAATTTTGACACGTTATTGGTCAAGCCTACATCTATGTCGTTAATGTAGATTACGAATAGCAATGGGCCTAACACTGAACCCTGAGGAACACCGCTACCGACATCCAACCACCCCGATTCCCTACCATTAACGACAGCCCTCTGTTTTCTGGCACGAAGCCATTCCTCTAACCAGTTAGCTACCTGATCGCGTGTACCGTGCGCTTTAACCTTCGTAACTAATCTTCTATCTGGAACTGTATCGAACGCTTTTTTAAAGTCTAAATAAATAACGTCAGCCGCTCTATGCCTATCGTATTCGCGTACAATTTCGTTATAAAACTCTAACAAATTAGTTAAACAAGATTTATTGCGTCGAAACCCATGCTGATTACTATTAATCAAATCGCGACTTTCTAAGTGATCGACGATACGATCCCTAACTACGGATTCCAAAAGTTTACCGACAATTGACGTTAAGCTAATAGGCCTATAATTGCTAGCTACTGTGCGGTCGTCTTTTTTAAAAATGGACGTAACGTTAGCTAATTTGAAGTCTTCAGGAATAATCTCCGCTTCCAGTAACTTATTAAAAAATTTTGTTACGGGGCCTACGATAACGTCTTTCAAATCTTTCAAATGTCTAGGATAAAGCGCGTCAGGGCCTGGAGCCTTACTAACTTTTAGCTTATCGATATAATGCGCAATCTCACCCTCGTAACTGGTTATTTCATTCAAAATAGTCTCGCTACTAAGTGGAACGCTATCATCCACGTCGGAGTACATTATTTACGTCTTCTACGGTAAAAACTGTCGCAAAAAAGTTGTTAAAAATACCCGCCATCGCCTGAGCTTCGGAAGCCAAAGCGCCGTTAGCGTCCACTGGAGGGCCAATGTTATTTTTTATCTGCTTAGATTACTGACATAGTCAAAAAACTTTTTCGGATTATGTTTACTATCCGCAGCTACAAGTATCTCTAAATTACGCTTAGCATTCCTAACAGATCTTTTAACCTGACGTCTAAGCTCGATATATCTGTTGACTATCGTGCCATTGCGTTTATTAAGTCTATACGCTCTGTTATGCTCGTTTATAAACTCAACTAATTCCCTAGTCCACCACTTGGTTTATGATGATGATGGATGATCTGCAAATCAAGATTTTAAATCTAAATCTTAGTTAGTTCTTTGAAATTGGTAAAATGGGGCGATAGTAACCCATTAGAGTCTGGTAAATATATGAACCCAGTTTATAAAGACAATTCGCAGTTCTAAATAAATGATCTCAAGGGTGTTTTATCTAGAAACGAAATTATATTAACATCTCGATCCAATTTCAAATGAAGTACAGTAGGAAGAAAATGAAGAAAGGGAATCAGAGTTTTTCTGCTCATCCGTTTCCCGTACAATATCACTCGTTTGTATTGTCTCCCCATTTCATTCATTTCTGTCAATCCTCAAGTTTTCTTTATTCTTCTCAAAACTTGTAATCATTTGTAAGAAAGATTCAAGGAAGACGGTATACATCTGTCCATTATATACTGCAATTCTTGTGGAGGTCCTTCGCATCTTCCTTAAAGCTTTTGCATGTGGTCACTTCTCTTTCGATTTTCTCCCATTGCTTTGGAAGAGAACAGCGAGCCTTGCAAATAGTAACAACTGACACCCCCATTTAACTGGAATAGTTTCCAGCATTAAAATTTACAAATTCTTAAGTGATTTTTTTTCTTCGTGATTGCAGGTATGTAACCCCACCCGAACCTCCAAAAGTTATTGAAGTGACGGAAGGGTTTCCTCCATATAAAGCGTATTACGTACCTTCTCAGCTCGATCACAACTTCACCGTTTGGGTAAGAACTAAATGCGTTCTCTAAAAAATTGTTCATAGTAACTAGTTAGCCTGCATCCCAGAAGTGGATTTTGTTACCATATGTCATTGCGAATCAGGCTCCTTTTCTGTGGATTGGTGTTGAATTAATTGCAGAATGAATTTTTAGCGTGACTGGTTAATGATGCACATGGAAGAAAAGCGTGTGTGTGTGTGTGTGTGCGCGTGCGCGCCCCCCACCCTCCACCCTCTACGAAACAGTGTGTAGAGGTGGAAAAGAAAGCCCAGAAACTATTGGGTTATATCAGGAGGCAATTTCAGTTTCGGAACAAGGAGATTGTGCTCTCGCTGTACAATTCCCTTGTTCGGCCGCACCTGGAGTATGCTGTGCAGTTCTGGTCGCCCACCCTCAGGAAAGATATTGAGAGGCTGGAGCGAGTGCAGGCGAGGGCCACAAAGTTAATCCCTTCCGTTAGGCATATGGGCTACAATCGACGGTTACGCGCCCTGAACTTGTTTTCGCTTGAAACTCGGAGGCTGCGCGGTCAACTGATCGAGGTTTTCAAGCTCTTACGCGGGTTCAACGATGTCGATTTTAGAAGTATGTTTAGTTTAAATGATAACCCAACTCGCAACAATGGTTGGAGGTTGGATTTGAAACGGTTTAGGACTAGTGTGTGTGGGAATTACTTTACGTATAAGATCTGTGACACATGGAACAGGTTACCTTCGGAAGTTGTGAACAGTTCCTCTGTGGATCAGTTCAAGAAAAGGTTAGACCAAATTTTGCACACTATTTGAGTGTGTAGAAAATTTTCCGTGGCACCCGTTGCCATTGGTACCTCCTCGGTATGGGCCGCAAGGCCTTTTGAGGTACTTCTTTTCCTTGTAACTCCTCTCTCTCTCTCTCTCTCTCTCTCTCTCTCTCTCTCTCTCTCTCTCTCTCTCCTACGTTGGAGGGGGCTCAGTCTCCTGTGGAAGTTGCCCCCTCGTTAGTGAGGGGCTCTTCAACTCCCGACAGCCCTGGCTGTTCGGGAAACGGGTCGTGCTAGGGGGCGGTCAGAATAGGGAAGGCTCCCTCCGTGCAATGCTTTTTAATGCTAGGTCAATTAGGAACAAGTTTCGCGAGCTACGGGCGCTCTTAGCATCAGAATACCAGGATATCGTTGCTATCACCGAGTCCTGGATTCATACTGATCGTAGGGACTACGTTGGGGAGTTCGAAATTCCCGGGTATAGAATGTTTCGCAAAGACCGCACCCGTGGGGAGGGGGGTGGGGTACTAATATACGTCAGAGACACGTTGAGTCCGGTTGACTGCCAGTTCCGGTCGGAACGGGAGCTGCTTGGCGTCGATCTGAACGTGGGAGGGACGAACTATAGGTTAATCTTGGTGTACAGACCTCCGCATCTCCTCCTCGAGGAGGATACAGCCCTGTACACCGAACTCAGTAGCCTGCTAGGGGATAGGGTGTGTGTAGTTTTAGGAGACTTCAACTGTCGCGGCATAAAGTGGGAAAACAGGACTGCCGATGCTGAAGGGAGGAGGCTAGTTGACTTTGCTGATGAGAACTTCCTCACTCAGTGGGTCAACGAGCCTACACGAGGCGAAAGCGTTCTAGACTTAGTATTCACGACCGAAGACAACCTCGTCACTGGCCTCACCGTTGACGAATCGTTGGGCGGGAGTGATCACGGTCTTATTAGGTTCCGTGTGTGCGTCCCTCGGGTGAAGCGTAGTAACTCGAGAGGCAGTAAGCTCGATCTCCGGCGGGCGAACTTTGTTAGCCTCAGGGATAGCGTAGCAGAGATGGGGTTAGAGGCTGGCGGCGATGTTGAGGGAGTGTGGAGTGCATTCCGGGATGAGTTTGTGGTGCTGCAGTCTGCTGCCATACCCTCAAAACCGGTCACCCCTGCTTCAACGCAGCCTAAGTGGTTCAATCGTGGCATCGCTTCGGCTATCCGAAATAGGAAAGTAGCGTATAGGAGGGCGAAGGCCAATCGTTCCCACGAGAACACTGAAGCGTATGTCCGCCTGTGTAGGGAAGTGAAGGCGAAGGTTAGGCTAGCGAAACGTAACGAAGAACTACGGGTGGCAAGCCTCTGCAAGGGGAACCCTAAGGAGTTCTTCAGTTATGTTAATAGTAGAAAGCCTATTAGAAGCATGATAGGTCCTTTAAAGGACGGAAGCGGCGTTCTGCGGACCTCCGACGCGGACATCGCTAATGTGCTTAATGAGTACTTTGCGGAGTGTTCACCAGGGAGGATACCCGCGTCATCCCCGAGCCAGCTGTGAGGCACGAAGGTGCTGGCCTGGATAGTGTTAGATGTACCGCGACAGTCGTTGCTCATAGAATATACAAACTGAGCGCGTTTAAGGCTCCTGGGCCAGACCAGTTTCTCCCCAGTGTTTTGCGAGAAGTGCGCGACCAGGTGGCTCCCCACCTGGCTACAGTCTTCAACAAATCGTTGGAGATGGGCCAGGTGCCTGGTGACTGGAGGGAGGCCAACGTGACCCCTATCTTTAAGAAAGGGGATCACGAAAGTCCAGGGAACTATCGTCCTATTAGTCTCACTTCAGTTGTAGGTAAATTATTAGAAAGGATAATAGCTGATAGAATCGTTGACCATTTGGATTCCTACAAGCTGCTTGGGGACTCCCAACATGGGTTTAGACGGCATAGGTCGTGTCTCACCAACTTGCTCGAGTTTTTCCACGTCATGTTGAGTGAGTACGATAAGAGTAGGGCGATTGATATACTTTATCTCGACTTTCAGAAAGCCTTTGATAAGGTACCTCACCGCCGGCTAATGGCGAAAGTGCGCGCGCTGGGTATCGGTGGGGAAATAGGTAGGTGGATTGAAAACTGGCTAAGGAATAGGCGGCAGAGGGTGGTAATTAAAGGGGCTAGTTCGGGTTGGGCCTCGGTCACTAGTGGGGTTCCTCAGGGTTCCGTTTTGGGGCCGCTGTTGTTTACCATTTACATAAATGATATCGACGGTGGCATCGTCAGTCGGATCGCCAAATTCGCTGATGACACCAAGCTTGGGGCCAATGTTGGGACGCCCGAAGCGATCGAGGAACTGCGTGCGGACCTAGGTAGGATAGGAGAGTGGTCCGAAAAATGGCAAATGCCGTTTAACTTGGGTAAATGCAAAGTGATGCACATTGGCTACGCCAATCCCAAGTCGGACTACTCGATGTTGGGCAGTAATATCGAGGTGACTGATTTAGAAAAGGACTTGGGTGTGCTAATTAGCAGCGACCTTAAGTTTACGAAACAGTGTGTAGAGATGGAAAAGAAAGCCCAGAAACTATTGGGTTATATCAGGAGGCAATTTCAGTTTCGGAACAAGGAGATTGTGCTCTCACTGTACAATTCCCTTGTTCGGCCGTACCTGGAGTATGCTGTGCAGTTCTGGTCGCCCACCCTCAGGAAAGATATTGAGAGGCTGGAGCGAGTGCAGGCGAGGGCCACAAAGTTAATCCCTTCCGTTAGGCATATGGGCTACAATCGACGGTTACGCGCCCTGAACTTGTTTTCGCTTGAAACTCGGAGGCTGCGCGGTCAACTGATCGAGGTTTTCAAGCTCTTACGAGGGTTCAACGATGTCGATTTTAGAAGTATGTTTAGTTTAAATGATAACCCAACTCGCAACAATGGTTGGAAGTTGGATTTGAAACGGTTTAGGACTAGTGTGTGTGGGAATTACTTTACGTATAAGATCTGTGACACATGGAACAGGTTACCTTCGGAAGTTGTGAACAGTTCCTCTGTGGATCAGTTCAAGAAAAGGTTAGACGAAATCTTGCACACTATTTGAGTGTGTAAAGACATTTAGGACCTCAGTCTGCGGAAATTTCTTTTCCTATAAAATAGTTAATATCTGGAACCAACTTCCCTCAGAGGTTGTTTCCAGTCAAAGTGTAAATCTGTTTAAAAATAGGCTAGACAAAGTACTGAACACACTCATAGTTTAAGATTAAAACCTCAGGAAACTCTGCAGGAGTTCGCTTGCTCGGTGTCTCTGTGAGCAAGCTAAATATAGAGCTATTTATATATTCTCCACTTTCCTGTAAAATTTCCTTGGCTACTTTTCCAGGGTCAAGGTATTTTCTTCAACCTTTTTCCGTACCTGCCTCTGGCAGGGAGGGAGCGGAGGGTGGGGAGAGAGCCTTCTACTTTTCTATCGTTTTCTACTTCTGCTAGCATAGTTGAAAGACAAAATTTTCCCTGGCACCCGTTGCCATTGGTACCTCCTCGGTATGGGCCGCAAGGCCTTTTGAGGTACTTCTTTTCCTTGTAACTCCTTGTAACTCTCTCTCTCTCTCTCTCTCTCTCTCTCTCTCTCTCTCTCTCTCTCTCTCTCTCTCTCTCTCTCTCTCAGTGGGTCAACGAGCCTACACGAGGCGAAAGCGTTCTAGACTTAGTATTCACGACCGAAGACAACCTCGTCACTGGCCTCACCGTTGACGAATCGTTGGGCGGGAGTGATCACGGTCTTATTAGGTTCCGTGTGTGCGTCCCTCGGGTGAAGCGTAGTAACTCGAGAGGCAGTAAGCTCGATCTCCGGCGGGCGAACTTTGTTAGCCTCAGGGATAGCGTAGCAGAGATGGGGTTAGAGGCTGGCGGCGATGTTGAGGGAGTGTGGAGTGCATTCCGGGATGAGTTTATGGTGCTGCAGTCTGCTGCCATACCCTCAAAACCGGTCACCCCTGCTTCAACGCAGCCTAAGTGGTTCAATCGTGGCATCGCTTCGGCTATCCGAAATAGGAAAGTAGCGTATAGGAGGGCGAAGGCCAATCGTTCCACGAGAACACTGAAGCGTATGTCCGCCTGTGTAGGGAAGTGAAGGCGAAGGTTAGGCTAGCGAAACGTAACGAAGAACTACGGGTGGCAAGCCTCTGCAAGAGGAACCCTAAGGAGTTCTTCAGTTATGTTAATAGTAGAAAGCCTATTAGAAGCATGATAGGTCCTTTAAAGGACGGAAGCGGCGTTCTGCGGACCTCCGACGCGGACATCGCTAATGTGCTTAATGAGTACTTTGCGGGAGTGTTCACCAGGGAGGATACCCGCGTCATCCCCGAGCCAGCTGTGAGGCACGAAGGTGCTGACCTGGATAGTGTTAGATGTACCGCGACAGTCGTTGCTCATAGAATAGACAAACTGAGCGCGTTTAAGGCTCCTGGGCCAGACCAGTTTCTCCCCAGTGTTTTGCGAGAATGCGCGACCAGGTGGCTCCCACCTGGCTACAGTCTTCAACAAATCGTTGGTGATGGGCCAGGTGCCTGGTGACTGGAGGGAGGCCAACGTGACCCCTATCTTTAAGAAAGGGGATCACGAAAGTCCAGGGAACTATCGTCCTATTAGTCTCACTTCAGTTGTAGGTAAATTATTAGAAAGGATAATAGCTGATAGAATCGTTGACCATTTGGATTCCCACAAGCTGCTTGGGGACTCCCAACATGGGTTTAGACGGCATAGGTCGTGTCTCACCAACTTGCTCGAGTTTTTCACGTCATGTTGAGTGAGTACGATAAGAGTAGGGCGATTGATATACTTTATCTCGACTTTCAGAAAGCCTTTGATAAGGTACCTCACCGCCGGCTAATGGCGAAAGTGCGCGCGCTGGGTATCGGTGGGGAAATAGGTAGGTGGATTGAAAACTGGCTGAGGAATAGGCGGCAGAGGGTGGTAATTAAAGGGGCTAGTTCGGGTTGGGCCTCGGTCACTAGTGGGGTTCCTCAGGGTTCCGTTTTGGGCCGCTGTTGTTTACCATTTACATAAATGATATCGACGGTGGCATCGTCAGTCGGATCGCCAAATTCGCTGATGACACCAAGCTTGGGGCCAATGTTGGGACGCCCGAAGCGATCGAGGAACTGCGTGCGGACCTAGGTAGGATAGAGAGTGGTCCGAAAAATGGCAAATGCCGTTTAACTTGGGTAAATGCAAAGTGATGCACATTGGCTACGCCAATCCCAAGTCGGACTACTCGATGTTGGGCAGTAATATCGAGGTGACTGATTTAGAAAAGGACTTGGGTGTGCTAATTAGCAGCGACCTTAAGTTTACGAAACAGTGTGTAGAGATGGAAAAGAAAGCCCAGAAACTATTGGGTTATATCAGAGGCAATTTCAGTTTCGGAACAAGGAGATTGTGCTCTCACTGTACAATTCCCTTGTTCGGCCGTACCTGGAGTATGCTGTGCAGTTCTGGTCGCCCACCCTCAGGAAAGATATTGAGAGGCTGGAGCGAGTGCAGGCGAGGGCCACAAAGTTAATCCCTTCCGTTAGGCATATGGGCTACAATCGACGGTTACGCGCCCTGACTTGTTTTCGCTTGAAACTCGGAGGCTGCGCGGTCACTGATCGAGGTTTTCAAGCTCTTACGAGGGTTCAACGATGTCGATTTTAGAAGTATGTTTAGTTTAAATGATAACCCAACTCGCAACAATGGTTGGAAGTTGGATTTGAAACGGTTTAGGACTAGTGTGTGTGGGAATTACTTTACGTATAAGATCTGTGACACATGGAACAGGTTACCTTCGAAGTTGTGAACAGTTCCTCTGTGGATCAGTTCAAGAAAAAGGTTAGACGAAATCTTGCACACTATTTGAGTGTGTAAAGACATTTAGGACCTCAGTCTGCGGAAATTTCTTTCCTATAAATAGTTAATATCTGAACCAACTTCCCTCAGAGGTTGTTTCCAGTCAAAGTGTAAATCTGTTTTAAAAATAGGCTAGACAAAGTACTGAACACACTCATAGTTTAAGATTAAAACCTCAGGAAACTCTGCAGGATTCGCTTGCTCGGTGTCTCTGTGAGCAAGCTAAATATAGAGCTATTTATATATTCTCCACTTTCCTGTAAAATTTCCTTGCTACTTTTCCAGGGTCAAGGTATTTTTCTTCAACCTTTTTTCCGTACCTGCCTCTGGCAGGGAGGGAGGGAGCGGAGGGTGGGAGAGAGCCTTCTACTTTTATCGTTTTCTACTTCTGCTAGCATAGTTGAAAGACAAAATTTTCCCTGGCACCCGTTGCCATTGACCTCCTCGGTATGGGCGCAAGGCCTTTTGAGGTACTTCTTTTCCCTTGTAACTCCTTGTAACTCTCTCTCTCTCTCTCTCTCTCTCTCTCTCTCCTCTCTCTCTCTCTCTCTCTCCAGTGGGTCAACGAGCCTACACGAGGCGAAAGCGTTCTAGACTTAGTATTCCGACCGAAGACAACCTCGTCACTGGCCTCACCGTTGACGAATCGTTGGCGGGAGTGATCACGGTTTCTATTAGGTTCCGTGTGTGCGTCCCTCGGGTGAAGCGTAGTAACTCGAGAGGCATAAGCTCGATCTCCGGCGGGCGAACTTTGTTAGCCTCAGGGATAGCGTAGCAGAGATGGGGTTAGAGGCTGGCGGCGATGTGTGAGGGAGTGTGAGTGCATTCCGGATGAGTTTATGGTGCTGCAGTCTGCTGCCATACCCTCAAACCGGTCACCCCTGCTTCAACGCAGCCTAAGTGGTTCAATCGTGGCATCGCTTCGGCTATCCGAATAGGAAAGTAGCGTATAGGAGGGCGAAGGCCAATCGTTCCACGAGAACACTGAAGCGTATGTCCGCCTGTGTAGGGAAGTGAAGGCGAAGGTTAGGCTAGCGAAACGTAACGAAGAACTACGGGTGGCAAGCCTCTGCAAGAGGAACCCTAAGGATTCTTCAGTTATGTTATAGTAGAAAGCCTATTAGAAGCATGATAGGTCCTTTAAAGGACGGAAGCGGCGTTCTGCGGACCTCCGACGCGGACATCGCTAATGTGCTTAATGAGTACTTTGCGGGAGTGTTCACCAGGGAGGATACCCGCGTCATCCCCGAGCCGCTGTGGGCACGAAGGTGCTGACCTGGATAGTGTTAGATGTACCGCGACAGTCGTTGCTCATAGAATAGACAAACTGAGCGCGTTTAAGGCTCCTGGGCCAGACCAGTTTCTCCCCAGTGTTTTGCGAGAAGTGCGCGACCAGGTGGCTCCCCACCTGGCTACAGTCTTCAACAAATCGTTGGTGATGGGCCAGGTGCCTGGTGACTGGAGGGAGGCCAACGTGACCCCTATCTTTAAGAAAGGGGATCACGAAAGTCCAGGGAACTATCGTCCTATTAGTCTCACTTCAGTTGTAGGTAAATTATTAGAAAGGATAATAGCTGATAGAATCGTTGACCATTTGGATTCCCACAAGCTGCTTGGGGACTCCCAACATGGTTTAGACGGCATAGGTCGTGTCTCACCAACTTGCTCGAGTTTTTCCCACGTCATGTTGAGTGAGTACGATAATAGTAGGCGATTGATATACTTTATCTCGACTTTCAGAAGCCTTTGATAAGGTACCTCACCCGCCGCTAATGGCGAAAGTGCGCGCGCTGGGTATCGTGGTGGAAATAGGTAGGTGGATTGAAACTGGCTGAGGAATAGGCGGCAGAGGTGGTAATTAAAGGGCTAGTTCGGGTTGGCCTCGGTCACTAGTGGGTTCCTCAGGTTCCGTTTTGGGGCCGCTGTTGTTTACCATTTACATAAATGATATCGACGGTGGCATCGTCAGTCGGATCGCCAAATTCGCTGATGACACCAAGCTTGGGGCCATGTTGGGACGCCCGAAGCGATCGAGGAACTGCGTGCGGACCTAGGTAGGATAGAGAGTGGTCCGAAAAAATGGCAAATGCCGTTTAAACTTGGGTAAATGCAAAGTGATGCACATTGGCTACGCCAATCCCAAGTCGGACTACTCGATGTTGGGCAGTATATCGAGGTGACTGATTTAGAAAAGGACTTGGGTGTGCTAATTAGCAGCGACCTTAAGTTTACGAAACAGTGTGTAGAGGTGGAAAAGAAAGCCCAGAAACTATTGGGTTATATCAAGGCAATTTCAGTTTCGGAACAAGAGATTGTGCTCTCACTGTACATTCCCTTGTTCGGCCGTACCTGGAGTATGCTGTGCAGTTTCTGGTCGCCCACCCTCAGGAAAGATATTGAAGGCTGGCGCGAGTGCAGGCGAGGGCCACAAAGTTATCCCTTCCGTTAGCATATGGGCTACAATCGACGGTTACGCGCCCTGAACTTGTTTTCGCTTGAAACTCGAGGCTGCGCGGTCAACTGATCGAGGTTTTCAAGCTCTTACGAGGGTTCAACGATGTCGATTTTAGAAGTATGTTTAGTTTAAATGATAACCCAACTCGCAACAATGGTTGGAAGTTGGATTTGAAACGGTTTTAGGACTAGTGTGTGTGGAATTACGTTTACGTATAAGATCTGTGACACATGGAACATGTTACCTTCGGAAGTTGTGAACAGTTCCTCTGTGGATCAGTTCAAGAAAAGGTTAGACGAAATCTTGCACACTATTTGAGTGTGTAAAGACATTTAGGACCTCAGTCTGCGGAATTTCTTTTCCTATAAATATTAATATCTGGAACCAACTGCAGGAGTTCGCTTGCTCGGTCTCTGTGAGCAAGCTAAATATAGAGCTTTATTTATATTCTCCTCTTTCCTGTAAAATTTCCTTGGCTACTTTCAGGGTCAAGGTATTTTCTTCACCTTTTTTCCGTACCTGCCTCTGGCAGGGAGCGGAGGGTGGGGAGAGAGCCTTCTACTTTTCTATCCAGTTTTTCTACTACTACTAGCATAGTTGAAAGACAAAATTTTCCCTGGCACCCGTTGCCATTGGTACCTCCTCGGTATGGGCCGCAAGGCCTTTTGAGGTATTTCTTTTCCTTGTAACTCCTCTCTCTCTCTCTCTCTCTCTCTCTCTCCCTCTCTCCTCTCTCTCTCTCTCTCCTCTCCTCTCTCTCTCTCTCTCTCTCTCTCTCTCTCTCTCTCACTCTCTCTCTCTCCTCTCTCTCTCTCTCTCTCTCTCTCTCTCTCTCTCTCTCTCTCTCTTTCTCTCAGGAGGCAATTTCAGTTTCGGAACAAGGAGATTGTGCTCTCACTGTACAATTCCCTTGTTCGGCCGTACCTGGAGTATGCTGTGCAGTTCTGGTCGCCCACCCTCAGGAAAGATATTGGAGGCTGGAGCGAGTGCAGGCGAGGGCCACAAAGTTGATCCCTTCCGTAGGCATATGGGCTACAATCGACGGTTACGCGCCTGAACTTGTTTTTCGCTTGAAACTCGGAGGCTGCGCGGTCAACTGATCGAGGTTTTTCAAGCTCTTACGAGGGTTCAACGATGTCGATTTTAGAAGTATGTTTAGTTTAAATGATAACCCAACTCGCAACAATGGTTGGAAGTTGGATTTGAAACGGTTTTAGGACTAGTGTGTGTGGGAATTACTTACGTATAAGATCTGTGACATGGAACAGGTTACCTTCGAAGTTGTGAACAGTTCCTCTGTGGATCAGTTCAAGAAAAGGTTAGACGAAATCTTGCACACTATTTGAGTGTGTAAAGACATTTAGGAGTTTGCTTGCTCGGTGTCTCTGTAAGCAAGC
>JAJOZX010002078.1:742500-757809 GCA_023014485.1 Bathynomus jamesi
TTCTACTACTGCTAGCATAGTTTGAAAGACAAAATTTTCCCTGGCACCCGTTGCCATTGGTACCTCCTCGGTATGGGCCGCAAGGCCTTTTGAGGTACTTCTTTTCCTTGTAACTCCTTGTAACTCTCTCTCTCTCTCTCTCTCTCTCTCTTTCTCTCTCTCTCTCTCTCTCTTCTCTCTTGCACAATCCCGTCCCGTGGGTTACTAGGACCCCATCCCATCCCTACTCTGTCCTTTTAGATTACGTTAAGGTTGTTCTCCTCTCACTGCAAAAAAAAAAAAAAAAAAAAAAAAACTTTTCTTTTAGTATTAAGTCTTTTTCTCTTCTTTTACTATTAGGACCCTACTGCTACCTCATGCGTGGGAAGAGAGGCTTTGGAACCTCTATAAATAACACCATTTAACGCTCGTAGGTTGTGAGAGACTGGGATGGAGGGGTCCCAGGCGTAGGGGCGCGATGAATGGAGTGTGGCTAGTGCCCCGTTAAGCCATTCCTAACGCGTAATGGCTTGACCAGCCCCCTGCGACCGTTCTTTGGTGACCAATTGATGGTGCTTGGCTGTACTGCTCTGAGGTGAGAGGGCTTTACTGCCCAGCTGGCTGCCAGGCCAGCGTAAAGTCTCGGGCGTAGCCTCTGGGTCTGGTGGGATATCCCTTGAACACTGGATTCTAAGAGTCTGGCCCACTTGTGAGTGACTAGTAAGACTTAGTAAGGGGCTGCATCTCGCTGTCGCTCCTGGCGGAAAATCCGTGACGCTTGCGTCGCGAGTGTTTGTCAGTTGGTAGCTGCGACACGTTTGGGACGGTCCGGCCTGGGGAGACCTTTGGTCGGTGCGCAGCAGGAGAGGTGTAGTCTTCTGGAAGGAATGAACGTCACTTGCGAAAAGGCGGGTGCGGCTACGCGCGGGATTAATTCACCCCCCCCCCCCCCCCCCCCCTTTTTATATACTGGTCATAACGTTTTTGGATAGTTTTCATTGCTAGAACGCTTTATCTTATTCAGAGTATTCAGAAAAAACAAAAAAAAGAGAAAATATGGCAGGGCCAGCTAAATTGAAAGCAGAATGCTTTAAATGTAAAGTTAATCATTGGTGCGTAGACTTCCCAGAGGGTAATATCAGCGATATCACATCCCTTAGTGTATGTTTGTTTTGTAAACTTAGAGACAACCACGAAAAGGAAGTTAAAGAGCTAAAGGAATTAGTAAAAAAGCTTGAAGCTAGGGTCGTAGCACTGGAAATCCAACCCAGTGGACAAGATCAAATTAAAACACACCAGCAGATTCAAACTGTAAGATTAAGTATCAAGAACAAAGGGAGGGCTCAAAGAAGGGGCTGATAGAGAAGGGTGGGAAGGGATCGATAGAGAAGGGTGGGAAGGGGCCTGCTGATGGCCCAAAGAAACCGAAGGATGTAGCTACCTGTCGGGTGGGTCGGGTGGTGTAACTGCGTGTATGGGTGGCGACGGGTTTCGAAAGGTCTCGGGCAAGAAGGCTGCGAAGCCGAAGCCTGAGACCCCAGTTGCCCCTGTCAAGACCTCTAACCGCTTTAGTCTCCTGTGCTCGAAGGAGGAAGACACCGTTTTGATTGGGGACTCGCAGATCAGGGGCCAGGAGAAGTACTTTGCTTCTGCAAACCGGGATGGGAGGAAGGTAAGGTGCTTACCTGGGCGGGGAACGGCGCACTTAAGGAAGGAGGTAGAGAAGGTGCGCGTGGATAGTCGGAGGACTGCGATCGTTGTCCACGCTGGTGGCAATGACCTGTTCCTCAAAGGCGGTGGGGTAGGTCTTACAGAAGGGATCATCACCGAGATCATGTCTCTTGCGGATGATCTAAAACTGAAGACAGACAGGGGAATGTTAATGGGTATTTTACCGCGAATGAATGTCAGTGACCACTCGCTCAGTAAGGTCATTGGCATCAACGAGAGGGTACAAGACTTGTGCGTTCCGCTGGGCGTGAAGTTTATTGACCCCTTCGATGCATTTTCGGGTAGGTGGGACCTTTACCAGAGGGATGGTGTCCACCTCAATGACAAGGGTAAAGGTGTGCTAGGCGCGCTGCTCGACCGGCACCTATACAGAATGGTGAGGTCGAGTCCTGGGAGAGATGATGGGCCCCCACCGGGGAGAGATGAGGATGAGCCGGTGGCGGACGTACCTTCGAACTGAAGGGTGCGGCGAAGTACAGATGGGTGACCCTCCTCCTACGTTGGAGGGGGCTCAGTCTCCTGTGGTTGCCCCCTCGTTAGTGAGGGGCTCTTCAACTCCCGACAGCCTGGCTGTTCGGGAAACGGGTCGTGCTAGGGGGCGGTCAGAATAGGGAAGGCTCCCTCCGTGCAATGCTTTTTAATGCTAGGTCAATTAGGAACAAGTTTCGCGAGCTACGGCGCTCTTAGCATCAGAATACCAGGATATCGTTGCTATCACCGAGTCCTGGATTCATACTGATCGTAGGGACTACGTTGGGGAGTTCGAAATTCCCGGGTATAGAATGTTTCGCAAAGACCGCACCCGTGGGGAGGGGGGTGGGGTACTAATATACGTCAGAGACACGTTGAGTCCGGTTGACTGCCAGTTCCGGTCGGAACGGGAGCTGCTTGGCGTCGATCTGAACGTGGGAGGGACGAACTATAGGTTAATCTTGGTGTACAGACCTCCGCATCTCCTCCTCGAGGAGGATACAGCCCTGTACACCGAACTCAGTAGCCTGCTAGGGGATAGGGTGTGTGTAGTTTTAGGAGACTTCAACTGTCGCGGCATAAAGTGGGAAAACAGGACTGCCGATGCTGAAGGGAGGAGGCTAGTTGACTTTGCTGATGAGAACTTCCTCACTCAGTGGGTCAACGAGCCTACACGAGGCGAAAGCGTTCTAGACTTAGTATTCACGACCGAAGACAACCTCGTCACTGGCCTCACCGTTGACGAATCGTTGGGCGGGAGTGATCACGGTATTATTAGGTTCCGTGTGTGCGTCCCTCGGGTGAAGCGTAGTAACTCGAGAGGCAGTAAGCTCGATCTCCGGCGGGCGAACTTTGTTAGCCTCAGGGATAGCGTAGCAGAGATGGGGTTAGAGGTTGGCGGCGATGTTGAGGGAGTGTGGAGTGCATTCCGGGATGAGTTTATGGTGCTGCAGTCTGCTGCCATACCCTCAAAACTGGTCACCCCTGCTTCAACGCAGCCTAAGTGGTTCAATCGTGGCATCGCTTCGGCTATCCGAAATAGGAAAGTAGTGTATAGGAGGGCGAAGGCCAATCGTTCCCACGAGAACACTGAAGCGTATGTCCGCCTGTGTAGGGAAGTGAAGGCGAAGGTTAGGCTAGCGAAACGTAACGAAGAACTACGGGTGGCAAGCCTCTGCAAGAGGAACCCTAAGGAGTTCTTCAGTTATGTTAATAGTAGAAAGCCTATTAGAAGCATGATAGGTCCTTTAAAGGACGGAAGCGGCGTTCTGCGGACCTCCGACGCGGACATCGCTAAGTGCTTAATGAGTACTTTGCGGGAGTGTTCACCAGGGAGGATACCCGCGTCATCCCCGAGCCAGCTGTGAGGCACGAAGGTGCTGACCTGGATAGTGTTAGATGTACCGCGACAGTCGTTGCTCATAGAATAGACAAACTGAGCGCGTTTAAGGCTCCTGGGCCAGACCAGTTTCTCCCCAGTGTTTTGCGAGAAGTGCGCGACCAGGTGGCTCCCCACCTGGCTACAGTCTTCAACAAATCGTTGGAGATGGGCCAGGTGCCTGGTGACTGGAGAGAGGCCAACGTGACCCCTATCTTTAAGAAAGGGGATCACGAAAGTCCAGGGAACTATCGTCCTATTAGTCTCACTTCAGTTGTAGGTAAATTATTAGAAAGGATAATAGCTGATAGAATCGTTGACCATTTGGATTCCTACAAGCTGCTTGGGGACTCCCAACATGGGTTTAGACGGCATAGGTCGTGTCTCACCAACTTGCTCGAGTTTTTCCACGTCATGTTGAGTGAGTACGATAAGAGTAGGGCGATTGATATACTTTATCTCGACTTTCAGAAAGCCTTTGATAAGGTACCTCACCGCCGGCTAATGGCGAAAGTGCGCGCGCTGGGTATCGGTGGGGAAATAGGTAGGTGGATTGAAAACTGGCTAAGGAATAGGCGGCAGAGGGTGGTAATTAAAGGGGCTAGTTCGGGTTGGGCCTCGGTCACTAGTGGGGTTCCTCAGGGTTCCGTTTTGGGGCCACTGTTGTTTACCATTTACATAAATGATATCGACGGTGGCATCGTCAGTCGGATCGCCAAATTCGCTGATGACACCAAGCTTGGGGCCAATGTTGGGACGCCCGAAGCGATCGAGGAACTGCGTGCGGACCTAGGTAGGATAGGAGAGTGGTCCGAAAAATGGCAAATGCCGTTTAACTTGGGTAAATGCAAAGTGATGCACATTGGCTACGCCAATCCCAAGTCGGACTACTCGATGTTGGGCAGTAATATCGAGGTGACTGATTTAGAAAAGGACTTGGGTGTGCTAATTAGCAGCGACCTTAAGTTTACGAAACAGTGTGTAGAGATGGAAAAGAAAGCCCAGAAACTATTGGGTTATATCAGGAGGCAATTTCAGTTTCGGAACAAGGAGATTGTGCTCTCACTGTACAATTCCCTTGTTCGGCCGTACCTGGAGTATGCTGTGCAGTTCTGGTCGCCCACCCTCAGGAAAGATATTGAGAGGCTGGAGCGAGTGCAGGCGAGGGCCACAAAGTTGATCCCTTCCGTTAGGCATATGGGCTACAATCGACGGTTACGCGCCCTGAACTTGTTTTCGCTTGAAACTCGGAGGCTGCGCGGTCAACTGATCGAGGTTTTCAAGCTCTTACGAGGGTTCAACGATGTCGATTTTAGAAGTATGTTTAGTTTAAATGATAACCCAACTCGCAACAATGGTTGGAAGTTGGATTTGAAACGGTTTAGGACTAGTGTGTGTGGGAATTACGTTACGTATAAGATCTGTGACACATGGAACAGGTTACCTTCGGAAGTTGTGAACAGTTCCTCTGTGGATCAGTTCAAGAAAAGGTTAGACGAAATCTTGCACACTATTTGAGTGTGTAAAGACATTTAGGACCTCAGTCTGCGGAAATTTCTTTTCCTGTAAAATAGTTGATATCTGGAACCAACTTCCCTCAGAGGATGTTTCCAGTCAAAGTGTAAATCTGTTTAAAAATAGGCTAGACAAAGTACAGAACACACTCATAGTTTAAGATTAAAACCTCAGAAAACTCTGCAGGAGTTCGCTTGCTCGGTGTCTCTGTGAGCAAGCTAAATATAGAGCTATTTATATATTCTCCACTTTCCTGTAAAATTTCCTTGGCTACTTTTCCAGGGTCAAGGTATTTTCTTCAACCTTTTTCCGTACCTGCCTCTGGCAGGGAGGGAGCGGAGGGTGGGGAGAGAGCCTTCTACTTTTCTATCCAGTTTTCTACTACTGCTAGCATAGTTTGAAAGACAAAATTTTCCCTGGCACCCGTTGCCATTGGTACCTCCTCGGTATGGGCCGCAAGGCCTTTTGAGGTACTTCTTTTCCTTGTAACTCCTTGTAACTCTCTCTCTCTCTCTCTCTCTCTCTCTCTCTCTCTCTCTCTCTCTCTCTCTCTCCCCCTTCTCTTCTCTCTCTCTCTCTCTCTCTTGTCTAGGGTAAAGGTGTGCTAGGCGCGCTGCTCGACCGGCACCTATACAGAATGGTGAGGTCGAGTCCTGGGAGAGATGATGGGCCCCCACCGGGGAGAGATGAGGATGAGCCGGTGGCGGACGTACCTTCGACTGAAGGGTGCGGCGAAGTACAGATGGGTGACCCTCCTCCTACGTTGGAGGGGGCTCAGTCTCCTGTGGAAGTTGCCCCCTCGTTAGTGAGGGGCTCTTCAACTCCCGACAGCCTTGGCTGTTCGGGAAACGGGTCGTGCTAGGGGGCGGTCAGAATAGGGAAGGCTCCCTCCGTGCAATGCTTTTTAATGCTAGGTCAATTAGGAACAAGTTTCGCGAGCTACGGGCGCTCTTAGCATCAGAATACCAGGATATCGTTGCTATCACCGAGTCCTGGATTCATACTGATCGTAGGGACTACGTTGGGGAGTTCGAAATTCCCGGGTATAGAATGTTTCGCAAAGACCGCACCCGTGGGGAGGGGGGTGGGGTACTAATATACGTCAGAGACACGTTGAGTCCGGTTGACTGCCAGTTCCGGTCGGAACGGGAGCTGCTTGGCGTCGATCTGAACGTGGGAGGGACGAACTATAGGTTAATCTTGGTGTACAGACCTCCGCATCTCCTCCTCGAGGAGGATACAGCCCTGTACACCGAACTCAGTAGCCTGCTAGGGGATAGGGTGTGTGTAGTTTTAGGAGACTTCAACTGTCGCGGCATAAAGTGGGAAAACAGGACTGCCGATGCTGAAGGGAGGAGGCTAGTTGACTTTGCTGATGAGAACTTCCTCACTCAGTGGGTCAACGAGCCTACACGAGGCGAAAGCGTTCTAGACTTAGTATTCACGACCGAAGACAACCTCGTCACTGGCCTCACCGTTGACGAATCGTTGGGCGGGAGTGATCACGGTATTATTAGGTTCCGTGTGTGCGTCCCTCGGGTGAAGCGTAGTAACTCGAGAGGCAGTAAGCTCGATCTCCGGCGGGCGAACTTTGTTAGCCTCAGGGATAGCGTAGCAGAGATGGGGTTAGAGGTTGGCGGCGATGTTGAGGGAGTGTGGAGTGCATTCCGGGATGAGTTTATGGTGCTGCAGTCTGCTGCCATACCCTCAAAACTGGTCACCCCTGCTTCAACGCAGCCTAAGTGGTTCAATCGTGGCATCGCTTCGGCTATCCGAAATAGGAAAGTAGTGTATAGGAGGGCGAAGGCCAATCGTTCCCACGAGAACACTGAAGCGTATGTCCGCCTGTGTAGGGAAGTGAAGGCGAAGGTTAGGCTAGCGAAACGTAACGAAGAACTACGGGTGGCAAGCCTCTGCAAGAGGAACCCTAAGGAGTTCTTCAGTTATGTTAATAGTAGAAAGCCTATTAGAAGCATGATAGGTCCTTTAAAGGACGGAAGCGGCGTTCTGCGGACCTCCGACGCGGACATCGCTAAGGTGCTTAATGAGTACTTTGCGGGAGTGTTCACCAGGGAGGATACCCGCGTCATCCCCGAGCCAGCTGTGAGGCACGAAGGTGCTGACCTGGATAGTGTTAGATGTACCGCGACAGTCGTTGCTCATAGAATAGACAAACTGAGCGCGTTTAAGGCTCCTGGGCCAGACCAGTTTCTCCCCAGTGTTTTGCGAGAAGTGCGCGACCAGGTGGCTCCCCACCTGGCTACAGTCTTCAACAAATCGTTGGAGATGGGCCAGGTGCCTGGTGACTGGAGAGAGGCCAACGTGACCCCTATCTTTAAGAAAGGGGATCACGAAAGTCCAGGGAACTATCGTCCTATTAGTCTCACTTCAGTTGTAGGTAAATTATTAGAAAGGATAATAGCTGATAGAATCGTTGACCATTTGGATTCCTACAAGCTGCTTGGGGACTCCCAACATGGGTTTAGACGGCATAGGTCGTGTCTCACCAACTTGCTCGAGTTTTTCCACGTCATGTTGAGTGAGTACGATAAGAGTAGGGCGATTGATATACTTTATCTCGACTTTCAGAAAGCCTTTGATAAGGTACCTCACCGCCGGCTAATGGCGAAAGTGCGCGCGCTGGGTATCGGTGGGGAAATAGGTAGGTGGATTGAAAACTGGCTAAGGAATAGGCGGCAGAGGGTGGTAATTAAAGGGGCTAGTTCGGGTTGGGCCTCGGTCACTAGTGGGGTTCCTCAGGGTTCCGTTTTGGGGCCACTGTTGTTTACCATTTACATAAATGATATCGACGGTGGCATCGTCAGTCGGATCGCCAAATTCGCTGATGACACCAAGCTTGGGGCCAATGTTGGGACGCCCGAAGCGATCGAGGAACTGCGTGCGGACCTAGGTAGGATAGGAGAGTGGTCCGAAAAATGGCAAATGCCGTTTAACTTGGGTAAATGCAAAGTGATGCACATTGGCTACGCCAATCCCAAGTCGGACTACTCGATGTTGGGCAGTAATATCGAGGTGACTGATTTAGAAAAGGACTTGGGTGTGCTAATTAGCAGCGACCTTAAGTTTACGAAACAGTGTGTAGAGATGGAAAAGAAAGCCCAGAAACTATTGGGTTATATCAGGAGGCAATTTCAGTTTCGGAACAAGGAGATTGTGCTCTCACTGTACAATTCCCTTGTTCGGCCGTACCTGGAGTATGCTGTGCAGTTCTGGTCGCCCACCCTCAGGAAAGATATTGAGAGGCTGGAGCGAGTGCAGGCGAGGGCCACAAAGTTGATCCCTTCCGTTAGGCATATGGGCTACAATCGACGGTTACGCGCCCTGAACTTGTTTTCGCTTGAAACTCGGAGGCTGCGCGGTCAACTGATCGAGGTTTTCAAGCTCTTACGAGGGTTCAACGATGTCGATTTTAGAAGTATGTTTAGTTTAAATGATAACCCAACTCGCAACAATGGTTGGAAGTTGGATTTGAAACGGTTTAGGACTAGTGTGTGTGGGAATTACGTTACGTATAAGATCTGTGACACATGGAACAGGTTACCTTCGGAAGTTGTGAACAGTTCCTCTGTGGATCAGTTCAAGAAAAGGTTAGACGAAATCTTGCACACTATTTGAGTGTGTAAAGACATTTAGGACCTCAGTCTGCGGAAATTTCTTTTCCTGTAAAATAGTTGATATCTGGAACCAACTTCCCTCAGAGGATGTTTCCAGTCAAAGTGTAAATCTGTTTAAAAATAGGCTAGACAAAGTACAGAACACACTCATAGTTTAAGATTAAAACCTCAGAAAACTCTGCAGGAGTTCGCTTGCTCGGTGTCTCTGTGAGCAAGCTAAATATAGAGCTATTTATATATTCTCCACTTTCCTGTAAAATTTCCTTGGCTACTTTTCCAGGGTCAAGGTATTTTCTTCAACCTTTTTCCGTACCTGCCTCTGGCAGGGAGGGAGCGGAGGGTGGGGAGAGAGCCTTACCTGGCACCCGTTGCCATTGGTACCTCCTCGGTATGGGCCGCAAGGCCTTTTGAGGTACTTCTTTTCCTTGTAACTCCTTGTAACTCTCTCACACACTCTCTCTCTCTCTCTCTCTCTCTCTCTCTCTCTCTCTCTCACACACTCTCTCTCTCTCTCTCTCTCTCACACAATCTCTCTCTCTCTCTCTCTCTCTCTCTCTCTCACACACTCTCTCTCTCTCTCTCTCTCTCACACACTCTCTCTCTTCTCTCTCTCTCTCTCACACACTCTCTCTCTCTCTCTCTCTCTCACACACTCTCTCTCTCTCTCTCTCTCTCTCACACACTCTCTCTCTCTCTCTCTCTCTCTCTCTCTCTCTCTCTCTCTCTCTCTCTCTCTCTCTCACACTCTCTCTCTCTCTCTCTTTCTCTCTCTCTCACACACTCTCTCCGGTCCCGAGTCGTGGGATTCTAGAGAAATTGGCTGCCAATTCCTTTAGGTTCTCTCTCTTTCGGGAGGGCGGGTGAAGTCTGTTGTACAAACCTGTCCCGTGGGTTACTAGGACCCCTTCCCATCCCACTCTGTCCTTTTAGCTTAGGTTAGGGATGTTCTCCTCTGACTGCAAAGAAAAACTTTTAGTATTGTCTTTTTCTCTACTGTTATGATTAGGACGCTACTGCTATCTCATGCGTGGGAAGAGAGGCTTGGAACCTCTATAAATAACACCATTTAACTTCAGTTGTAGGTAAATATTTGAGGGGATAATAGCGAGTAGATTGTCGACCATTTGGATTCCTACAAGCTACTTGGGGACTCCAACATGGGTTTAGACGCATAGGTCGTGTCTCACCATCATGCTCGAGTTTTTCTACGTCATGTTGAGTGAGTTTGATAGAGTAGGGAGATTGATTAGAAGGCCTTTGATAAGGTACCTCACCGCCGGCTAATGGCCGAAGTGCGCGCGCTGGGTATTGGTGGGGAAGTAGGTAGGTGGATTGGAAACTGGCGAAAAATGCCACAAAGTTAATTGCTTTCGTTAGGCATATGGGCTACAATCGACGCTTATGTGACGCGGTTCAAAGATGTCGATTTTAGAAGCAGTTTAGTTCAAATGATAACCCAACTAGCAACAATGGTTAGAAGTTGGATTTGAAATGATTTAGGACTAGTATATGTGGGAATTATTTTAACACGTTTGATAGTTTAAGATTAAAACATAAGAAAACTCTGCAGGAGTTCGCTTGCACGGTCTCTGTGAGCAAGGTAAATATAGAGCTATTTATATATTCTCCACTTTCCTGTAAAATTTCCTTGGCTACTTTTCCAGGGTCAAGGTATTTTCTTCAACCTTTTTTCCGTACCTGCCTCTGGCAGGGAGGGAGCGGAGGGTGGGGAGAGAGCCTTCTACTTTTCTATCCAGTTTTCTACTACTGCTAGGATAGTTGAAAGAAAAATAAACTTTTAATAACAGGAATAGTTCCTCGGTGGATTAGTTCAAGAAAGGTTAGACCAAATCTTGCACACTATTTGAGTGTGTAGAAAATTTTCCCTGGCACCTGTTGCCATTGGTACCTCCTCGGTATGGGCCGCAAGGCCTTTTGAGGTACTTCTTTTCCTTGTAACTCCTTGTAACTTGGGGCCAAATGACACCAAACTTGGGGCCAATGTTGGGACGCCCGAAGCGATCGAGGAACTGCGTGCGGACCTAGGTAGGATAGGAGAGTGGTCCGAAAAATGGCAAATGCCGTTTAACTTGGGTAAATGCAAAGTGATGCACATTGGCTACGCCAATCCCAAGTCGGACTACTCGATGTTGGGCAGTAATATCGAGGTGACTGATTTAGAAAAGGACTTGGGTGTGCTAATTAGCAGCGACCTTAAGTTTACGAAACAGTGTGTAGAGATGGAAAAGAAAGCCCAGAAACTATTGGGTTATATCAGGAGGCAATTTCAGTTTCGGAACAAGGAGATTGTGCTCTCACTGTACAATTCCCTTGTTCGGCCGTACCTGGAGTATGCTGTGCAGTTCTGGTCGCCCCACCCTCAGGAAAGATATTGAGAGGCTGGAGCGAGTGCAGGCGAGGGCCACAAAGTTGATCCCTTCCGTTAGGCATATGGGCTACAATCGACGGTTACGCGCCCTGAACTTGTTTTCGCTTGAAACTCGGAGGCTGCGCGGTCAACTGATCGAGGTTTTCAAGCTCTTACGAGGGTTCAACGATGTCGATTTTAGAAGTATGTTTAGTTTAAATGATAACCCAACTCGCAACAATGGTTGGAAGTTGGATTTGAAACGGTTTAGGACTAGCGTGTGTGGGAATTACGTTACGTATAAGATCTGTGACACATGGAACAGGTTACCTTCGGAAGTTGTGAACAGTTCCTCTGTGGATCAGTTCAAGAAAAGGTTAGACGAAATCTTGCACACTATTTGAGTGTGTAAAGACATTTAGGATCTCAGTCTGCGGAAATTTCTTTTCCTGTAAAATAGTTGATATCTGGAACCAACTTCCCTCAGAGGATGTTTCCAGTCAAAGTGTAAATCTGTTTAAAAATAGGCTAGACAAAGTACAGAACCACTCATAGTTTAAGATTAAAACCTCAGAAAACTCTGCAGGAGTTCGCTTGCTCGGTGTCTCTGTGAGCAAGCTAAATATAGAGCTATTTATATTTCTCCACTTTCCTGTAAAATTTCCTTGGCTACTTTTCCAGGGTCAAGGTATTTTCTTCAACCTTTTTCCGTACCTGCCTCTGGCGGGGAGGGAGCGGAGGGTGGGGAGAGAGCCTTCTACTTTTCTATCCAGTTTTCTACTACTGCTAGCATAGTTTGAAAGACAAAATTTTCCCTGGCACCCGTTGCCATTGGTACCTCCTCGGTATGGGCCGCAAGGCCTTTTGAGGTACTTCTTTTCCTTGTAACTCCTTGTAACTCTCTCACACACTCTCTCTCTCTCTCTCTCTCTCTCTCTCTCTCTCTCTCTCTCTTTCTCTCTCTCTCTCTCTCTCTTTCTTTCTCTCTTTCTCTCTCTCTCTCTCTCTTTCTTTCTCTCTCTCTCTCTCTCTCTCTCTCTCTTTCTTTCTCTCTCTTTCTCTCCTCTCTCTCTCTTTCTTTCTCTCTCTTTCTCTCTCTCTCTCTCTCTCTTTCTTTCTCTCTCTTTCTCTCTCTCTCTCAGGGATAGCGTAGGAGATATGGGGTTAGAGGTCGGCGGCGATGTTGAGGGAGTGTGGAGTGCATTCCGGGACGAGTTTATGGTGCTGCAGTCTGCTGCCATACCCTCAAAACCGGTCACCCCTGCTTCAACGCAGCCTAAGTGGTTCAATTGTGGCATCGCTTCGGCTATCCGAAATAGGAAAGTAGCGTATAGGAGGCGAAGGCCAATCTTTCCCACGAGAACACTGAAGCGTATGTCCGCCTGTGTAGGGAAGTGAAGGCGAAGGTTAGGCTAGCGAAACGTAACGAAAACTACGGGTGGCAAGCCTCTGCAAGAGGAACCCTAAGGAGTTCTTCAGTTATGTTAATAGTAGAAAGCCCATTAGAAGCATGATAGGTCCTTTAAAGGACGGAAGCGGCGTTCTGCGGACCTCCGACGCGGACATCGCTAATGTGCTTAATGAGTACTTTGCGGGAGTGTTCACCAGGGAGGATACCCGCGTCATCCCCGAGCCAGCTGTGAGGCACGAAGGTGCTGGCCTGGATAGTGTTAGATGTACCGCGACAGTCGTTGCTCATAGAATAGACAAACTGAGCGCGTTTAAGGCTCCTGGGCCAGACCAGTTTCTCCCCAGTGTTTTGCGAGAAGTCCGCGACCAGGTGGCTCCCCACCTGGCTACAGTCTTCAACAAATCGTTGGAGATGGGCCAGGTGCCTGGCGACTGGAGGGAGGCCAACGTGACCCCTATCTTTAAGAAAGGGGATCACGAAAGTCCAGGGAACTATCGTCCTATTAGTCTCACTTCAGTTGTAGGTAAATTATTAGAAAGGATAATAGCTGATAGAATCGTTGACCATTTGGATTCCTACAAGCTGCTTGGGGACTCCCAACATGGGTTTAGACGGCATAGGTCGTGTCTCACCAACTTGCTCGAGTTTTTCCACGTCATGTTGAGTGAGTACGATAAGTAGGGCGATTGATATACTTTATCTCGACTTTCAGAAAGCCTTTGATAAGGTACCTCACCGCCGGCTAATGGCGAAAGTGCGCGCGCTGGGTATCGGTGGGGAAATAGGTAGGTGGATTGAAAACTGGCTGAGGAATAGGCGGCAGAGGGTGGTAATTAAAGGGGCTAGTTCGGGTTGGGCCTCGGTCACTAGTGGGGTTCCCCAGGGTTCCGTTTTGGGGCCACTGTTGTTTACCATTTACATAAATGATATCGACGGTGGCATCGTCAGTCGGATCGCCAAATTCGCTGATGACACCAAGCTTGGGGCCAATGTTGGGACGCCCGAAGCGATCGAGGAACTGCGTGCGGACCTAGGTAGGATAGGAGAGTGGTCCGAAAAATGGCAAATGCCGTTTAACTTGGGTAAATGCAAGTGATGCACATTGGCTACGCCAATCCCAAGTCGGACTACTCGATGTTGGGCAGTAATATCGAGGTGACTGATTTAGAAAAGGACTTGGGTGTGCTAATTAGCAGCGACCTTAAGTTTACGAAACAGTGTGTAGAGGTGGAAAAGAAAGCCCAGAAACTATTGGTTATATCAGGAGGCAATTTCAGTTTCGGAACAAGGAGATTGTGCTCTCACTGTACAATTCCCTTGTTCGGCCGTACCTGGAGTATGCTGTGCAGTTCTGGTCGCCCACCCTCAGGAAAGATATTGAGAGGCTGGAGCGAGTGCAGGCGAGGGCCACAAAGTTGATCCCTTCCGTTAGGCTATGGGCTACAATCGACGGTTACGCGCCCTGAACTTGTTTTCGCTTGAAACTCGGAGGCTGCGCGGTCAACTGATCGAGGTTTTCAAGCTCTTACGAGGGTTCAACGATGTCGATTTTAGAAGTATGTTTAGTTTAAATGATAACCCAACTCGCAACAATGGTTGGAAGTTGGGATTTGAAACGGTTTAGGACTAGTGTGTGTGGGAATTACGTTACGTATAAGATCTGTGACACATGGAACAGGTTACCTTCGGAAGTTGTGAACAGTTCCTCTGTGGATCAGTTCAAGAAAAGGTTAGACCAAATTTTGCACACTCTTTGAGTGTGTAGAAAATTTTCCGTGGCACCCGTTGCCATTGGTACTCCTCGGTATGGGCCGCAAGGCCTTTTGAGGTACTTCTTTTCCTTGTAACTCCTCCTTGTAACTCTCTTTCGCTGATGACACCAAGCTTGGGGCCAATGTTGGGACGCCCGAAGCGATCGAGGAACTGCGTGCGGACCTAGGTAGGATAGGAGAGTGGTCCGAAAAATGGCAAATGCCGTTTAACTTGGGTAAATGCAAAGTGATGCACATTGGCTACGCCAATCCCAAGTCGGACTACTCGATGTTGGTCAGTAATATCGAGGTGACTGATTTAGAAAAGGACTTGGGTGTGCTAATTAGCAGCGACCTTAAGTTTACGAAACAGTGTGTAGAGGTGGAAAAAAAGCCCAGAACTATTGGGTTATATCAGGAGGCAATTTCAGTTTCGGAACAAGGAGATTGTGCTCTCACTGTACAATTCCCTTGTTCGGCCGTACCTGAAGTATGCTGTGCAGTTCTGGTCGCCCACCCTCAGGAAAGATATTGAGAGGCTGGAGCGAGTGCAGGCGAGGGCCACAAAGTTGATCCCTTCCGTTAGGCATATGGGCTACAATCGACGGTTACGCGCCCTGAACTTGTTTTCGCTTGAAACTCGGAGGCTGCGCGGTCAACTGATCGAGGTTTTCAAGCTCTTACGAGGGTTCAACGATGTCGATTTTAGAAGTATGTTTAGTTTAAATGATAACCCAACTCGCAACAATGGTTGGAAAGTTGGATTTGAAACGGTTTAGGACTAGTGTGTGGGAATTACGTTACGTATAAGATCTGTGACACATGGAACAGGTTACCTTCGGAAGTTGTGAACAGTTCCTCTCTGGATCAGTTCAAGAAAAGGTTAGACCAAATTTTGCACACTCTTTGAGTGTGTAGAAAATTTTCCGTGGCACCCGTTGCCATTGGTACCTCCTCGGTATGGGCCGCAAGGCCTTTTGAGGTACTTCTTTCCTTGTAACTCCTTGTAACTCTCTCTCTCTCTTTCTCTCTCTCTCTCTCCTCTTTCTCTCTCTCTCTCTCTCTCGCTC